>BMAO01012445.1:0-89708 GCA_019973975.1 Trichonephila clavata
TCTACTCAGAAAATTCATACATACATGTAAGTAGTATGTAGCTTTACTTTTCTGTTCTGCCTGAGTGAATATTGTGTCAGCAGAATTGTTCAGACGAGTTCTTTGGCGACGAACCCGTAATTTTGAACATGGTCAAGGACGAGGACGACGCCAGAGCTGGCATCCCTCTCCCAACTACCACCACACCACGGAGGACTTTGAGCTCTCAAATAGATTTGACGTGCATTGCTCCCTCACGGCGGGTCTTCGGTGGTACTGGGCTCGAACTCATGACACCAGCCACTAGTCTATTAATTGTCCACTAGCTAACACGACAACTTCCTATATTCTGCAGATCATGATAAAGCGGCTGATGTTAAAATAGCTTTGTATATTTAAAATAATATATTTTTACTAATAAAGTCCAATCAAAATAGACCCTCGGTGTTTTTGTTGTTGCCATCAAGGCGTTTTTGGTTACCTAGCTACGCCCTGTTATATAACCTATATTAAATAAAAATATTAATAGTGTATTTCAACTGAACAGTCTGGAGAGTAAATGTCAAATCAGGTGTCATCCTCCTAATTCATCGTGATTTAAATTATGTCTGTCACCTCTATACCCTTTACGTTGTTTCGAAGTGCGATATTAACAAAACAAAAGAGAGAGACCAGCCAACGAGATTCAATCAGAAATTAACGAAAATCTATTTATAACTTTATAATATTAGTTTCTGTTCACATCTATATTTTTATTGCGATAGCGTAATTACTGTTGGATATTGATTAGTTTGCTTTAAAACGTTTCTAGCTCTTCTGTAATGATTTTAAAATATTTTTCAAAAATTGAATTTACAATGAATAAAGGTATTTTCTCCTTACGTGTTTTTAAAAATTTATATTTTGGGGTAAGGGAAATAAAATTTTAAAACGATGAGTTTAATTAATGATTTTAAAACATTCATTTTAAGAAAGCAACTTAAAAGAACCAGCAAAAGTAAACGAAGAAATTATATTTTTAAATGTAAATATATATGTATTAATTTATGGTCATTTGCTTTTGACCTTATCTCATAATCTTGTTGATGAAGTTTTTCACACACCGTCGAATATTATAAAATATTCTAATAGTAGCATGACTGATATAATTTCTTTTAGATGTATATTTTTCATATTAATATTTACATTAAATTTCTCACAAATAAATTGCGGAAAACTTAATAAAGTGTAATAATGATAATATTTGATGTACAGCATAGAGAGATACATAATAGCAATTATTTTTCAGTATTGATTAAAATGTCTATTTTATGTTATTAATTACTTACAAAACTCAAAAACAAAACAAAAACAACATTATTAATCCGTTTACATTAAAATATTTTTATGTTGTAATATAATTAAATATCTGTCTTAATCAAGATATAGAGTTAAAATATCTAGCCAAAAAGAATAAATCAGAAAAGAAATGAGAAGAATGGTCCTACGTTTTTGGGTCAGCTAATTAAGGCGCGTTTGTGTTCCGAGTGTCGGTGTCGTAAAACAGCCCCTCCCCATGTGAATTCATGAGATGAGTGAGAAGTTTCAGCGAGGGTCCTAAGATTCCTTCCTTTCCTGGTCTAGGAGGATCCACATCATATTGTAGAACCACACTTCTGTCATAGCAACTCTCCAAATAAAATATCAGAAAAGCACTTGAATAGAGACATGATAGAAAAATCAAAAGTATGAAAAGCATTCACTTTGGAATAAATGTAAATAGTGAAAGAGAAATAAAGTACAACAAATTAAATCTTCTTACATTCAACCATTATTTTGATTAAATTTTTAATAGAAAGGACAGAGATTATTGAGTAATCCAATATCATCCATTTTCAGTTTTCATGTCCACTTAAAGTTACATTGTTACACACAGCAAAGATTTTACACTTTCTTCTAGTAAACTAAGGTAGTGATTTTCCCTTTAGAGCATAATTTGTCCAGGCACAGAATGTCAATAATACATTAAATTTGAAATAGTATATGGCTGTGAAATTATCTAAAATCTGAACTTTAAAATAACTTCAGCAATAGTTTTAAAATTCTAATTAATCCTGAATTGTACCTACCTTATTAAAATGCTTTTAAAATTTCAGAAAGACAGTAGTGTTTTAAAAGAAATTTAAAAACTGCATCTACATATTTTAAAATAAAATAAGAAAACTGAATATACACAAAGAAGTATAACATTTCAGCCACCACTGAAATTTAAAATCACAGCTTCCTGTTGTGAAATGTATAGGTGTGGAATTTAGAGAAATGAAAATGTTATCTAGATTAAATCTACATAAAAGTATTAAAGATATGGCAAATAAGTAAATGAGATTTATACATATTGATAGAAATTTTATATATGAAACAATTTTAAAAATTATTCAACGCACACACAACAGTAAATTATAACATCAAATACTTCCCTCACTAAATTTTATATATTGAAATAAAAATAGTTAAGGGAATAGTGAGCAAATATTATTCCTATCAAATAATGCCATTTCAAATGAATAGCTGTTTCAATATAAAGATTTTGAAGTATATAGATTTTTACAAATAAATTATTTATTATAGTTACACTGTGGTGTGGAGGTAGTATATTATTAAGAAATATTTATACCAAAATAAAAATTTTTGTTTTATTTTAATACGTATGTTTTAGTACTTATATAAAGAACAAATTAAAATTCAGTATTCATTTTAAAAATAATAAATCTTGCAACCCTTTAAATTATTTTGAAGTAATTCTTCACAATATAAAAGAATGAAAATTTTCATATATCTTTTCATTATGATCATATTTAAGTCAAGGCAGTTTTGTTACAAAGCCGCTGAATTGTTCATGGTGCTAAATACTGGCTGTTGCAGCCTTTAAAGAGGAAGAAAATGAACTCACAGTTTTAAACATTTGAACAATTATAACTTCAGGTTCTTATTAAAATACTATGCAGTTATATTTCCATCTATCTCCTTGAAATTGGCACATCTATTGACTATGAAGGCATTTCTGACAGTGTAGCATTGATAATTAAAAATATATGCTATAAATTTGGGACTAAACATATAGTAAAATTGAAGCAAGTAATTGAACATTCCTGAAATAGTAACGGAAAATTTGGGGATAATGTATAATCAAGTTCAAAGGAAATTATTAAAGGAATTAAACACGAGAAAGAAAATGGTTAATCCTTTTAACAACCCCAAATTAAAAAGAAGAAGAAGAAAACTTATACATTTTTCTTCATTGAAGTAAAATTTTCAGGAAAATCATCTCATTTTAAAACAACATTTAATTTTAGAGAGTCTCAATACATCAGTCTAAATTTTTATTTCAAGAAATTGTAATCCAATGAAAGAAAACAGCCACTGTCATGTAATACATATTTATTATTGAAACCTTATTTTAAAAAGAATCTTGTAAGAAAAATTTTTCAAAACCTATAAACAAAACCTTGTTTTTACTGGAATATGTGTTCCAAGCAAAATATTAAGGTATTTGAAATTACCAGTCATTTCACAATAAATAATTAATGAAACTGACAAAATCATCTCTACTAATATAGCTAAAAATAATACATTGTTTTATGAAATTTACTTAAAATTTTTAAAAATACATTAATACTACTGATGATTTTGAAAATGATTATAATACTATACTTTTACTAATTTTAAAATGTTTTCTAGTTTTATACTACAGAATTTTAAGTTTAATCACATGTTTTAAGCATAGCTGAAATATGAACTTATTGAGAACAATGGTTATAATGAATTTTGGAGCAAGTGAACAGAACTGAAAATAAATTATCCTTTATATTAGGCCAAATCACAATATAAACATAATTTTGACTGTTTAACTGAAAATTATATGGAATTCAAGTCAATTTTGTTACAAAGCTGAAATAATTTAATTTAAACAGTATTTAAAAGCAATGCATGTAATTCTACCATTTTATAACAGTCAATATGATATAGATAAATATAAACAATTTTCTTTCCTTTAGCAATATAATTATTATATTATATATCAATATTTTCTAGTTATGTTTAGAATCTGTTTTCTATCATTTAGCTTTGTGTAGTATAATTTTGTCTTATTATTTTTCATTTTATTATACTTATATATATATAGAATATTGCTCTAATGAAAATATGATTTAATTTCAGCTGCAAAAGTTAAAAGATTTTGTAAATAACTTCAAGTGTCTGTTTAGAAAATTTGTTAAACCTGATCCAAATGTTATAAGGATTAATAAAATGTTAAAATCTGTAATAAATCAAAATATATCAATAAACTAAAATATTTACTTTCTATTTAAGCTCCATAATTATAGCTACAGTTCTACATTTGTTTTCCAGTTTCACTTAATATTTTAAAATTTAACCTTAATTTTATTTTATAAACATACTATATTTCAATGAACTTGTATACAATAAATAAAACAATGAAAACATATTTATATCTAGCTCAAACAAAATTGAAAACATTGAAATTTGTTCACAGTAGCAAAGTTATAAGTCAATAAACGCACATTTATAATAGGTTATTAGATTCACATACTGAAACGCACACTAACACAGCATATCCAAAAATATAATATATTGCACTTTTTGTAATTATGTTGAAAGTAGCCAATAATCCATAGAGAGCCAAATATAGCAACCCCAAAAATAGAGGAATTGAATTCCAAGGCTGTGTAAATAGGAATAGATGCTACAATGAAATTATGCATTACACGTCCGGCCTTGTTTGTTCTTTTATCTATCAGACTTTGCAGTTTACTGCCTTAGTGTAAATGAGCCCTCATATTCTTTAATCCTTAAACCAGATTTTGAATAAATTTTATAAAAGATCATTTTACCGACCCTCCAGTTTTTGAATAATTTTGAGAAAATAATTCCTGGCTGATATGTAAATTATTTATTATGTATGATGGAAAACTGATGAGACAACCACTGTCATATGAGGTAAAGCCCGACATTAGTGTAAACTAAGTGCAAGTGAACAAAAATTAAGGGAAATTTAAATAATCTTCAAAAATTTAAAGCATTATTAAATTTTTTGAAGAACAATTCTCATTGAAACAGAGTTTTTCTTTTCTTTCGAAACATTATGAGTCATACCAATCCTGCTCAGGTAAAATGCCTTTTATTTCTTGTAAATTACTGAAGAACTTCAATTTTGTTGAAAAATATTTTGAAGAGAACAACATATATTTGTTTCAATTCATTTGATTTTTTTTCCTGATATGTATAATTAATATTAGATAATTTTTAAAAATACAGGATTACTTATAAACAACAAAATTCAAAAATAATCATTTATTAGTAATTTTTCATTTACAGTTTTCCTGTATCAAAATATTATTTATACATATTTTTTTTTAAATTTTGAGTAGGTAGGTGAAATATTTACAGCTGCTGGTGCTGCTTTCAATAAACTGGCTGAATTAATCGTGAATATGCATGTTCACAAGAATTGCTCCATATGTGATTATTTCAAGTTTCCTTATTACCATTAACATATTGTTATTTCAAAAGCATTTTGTATAGTAATCATGATTATGATGTTTTTAAATTCTTATGATGAAATAAAATCTAGGTTTCTTTCTGTTAAACCCAACTAATAAGTTTTACTGCAGTTTATAATGCAGAATATTTATTTTAGTAGTTGGTTATGAAAACAATAAAACCAAACACAGCAACACATAGAAAACATGCCAATTTTTCTGAATGTATCTTATCAGATAATATTGCAATATTTGTTCATATGACATGGATTCAGCAGCTGATATAGTCATAAATAAAATAAATAAAAAAAAAACCAATAAGTACCTGTCTCTTACTTGATTTTGATTAATGATAAATATTTGCAAGTGCTTGTTTTTATTTTTAATATGTGCTGATATTCGGGAGCCATAGACATGGGTGACATTTGTTTTCCAAGTAAGTCCTACCCATGAACTTAGGTGATTTGAATCTAACTAAATCAGAATTTTTGGTAAGTCTGCGTCTTGTCTGTATTTAACTTCATGATGCAGAAAACCCTAAGTATCCATTTTGTAATATTGTCTAAACTTTAACCTGTGTTTATTGTTGCATTTTCTTGATTGAAATTTTTAAAAAATATAGTTAAATGCATTTTATTACTAGGGTTGAGTTAACAAAATCAAAAGGTTTATGTTTACCTCAGAAAATTTCACATGATGAAGTGGAGAATATTTCTGAATTACTTAAAAATATGAAACGGTAAGCTAATTATCGCTATTGGTAATCTGATTGATTATGTGTAATGAAACATTTTTCAACTATAATGATATTTCTATGCATAGCATCGCACAAGTTCGATATACAGACTTTTTCAAAATCGGCAACTGTTCCATGGTAGTTGCCATGAAGCAAGGCGTTGCATTCCCTCTAGTCACTGGAAACGCGCGATACTTCTCCTCTCCTGAATAACAGTTCGAAGTTCCTGCTTTCGATCTAAGTTTGTCTCCGCAAATCTGTAGGAAAATTAATGGTCTCTTCTAACTTTAGTAGAAGGCATAAAATGAAACATGTAATATTTTTCCATATAAAAAGTAATACAATATTAAACAAAAAGTAGGAAAGGACAAATTTTGTAGAACTAAATAAATAGTTAATATTATTTTAGCAATACTGATTGAATTTAAGAATGAAATCTATTTTAAGGATCTAGAATATAATGAACTAAATTGTTCTATTTATCATTAATTGTTTGCTGAAGAGAAACATTAAAATTTAAATATTAAGCAAATTCAACATTAAAATTAAATCATAAATTAAATATATGAGAATCTTTCTGCTTATACATTGAATAAGATAAATATAAATATCACTTATCCTTTGCAGCTATCTTTATATAAAAATTGTCACAAGGCCAAAGTCATCACTTGTCAGCAAGATAGATTGTGATAAAATCGTGGTGATAAAAATCTTGTTTAAATTCCCTTTAAAGAATTTGACCTAAGCCCTCTCAGCCCAGTTGATGTCCCACAATTTCTAAAAACTTATTGAAACAATCCACTCCTGCTGTTTGCTTCATTTTCTAAACTTATATACAGCAACAAATGAAATTTTAAATCTATTTTTCTATTGCAGGTAGGGAGTGAATCTGTAACATGCTTCCAAGTGCCTTCTATGGTATTTGTGTGGCAATTCATTACTGGATTTACAAAATGAAGGCTATGATTTAACGTCAAATGATCAAACCTTCTTTTCCTAAATTTTTAAATGCCTTCCATTTGTTGGAAAAATCATAGTTTCAGGCTCTATCCATTCCTGTAAAATGTTGACTAGAATCTCACAAGATTTGTTGAGTACTGCTTCCATTCTGAAGTCGATTTGTCGACTTCTGCATAATATAGAATAACTTCAATGACAAATTGCCCCCAATCTGCAACTGTATCAGAAGATAAATAGAAATAAGCTTTGGTCTATTTTGTTCTGGTTCCCATGATCAAATGATAAGTGAGACTAAAAATCTCTTTTAATTTTAGTTTGCTGCAACTGAACCACAAGCCAAGATGTATGGTTTTAGTTGAACTAACAAGCCATGATGTATGGTTTTAGTTGAACCACATATCTTGTTATTCCTGGAATTTCTGCTAATCTATGATTAACTATCTAAAATAGAATTTTTCTTCTCAAACTTCATCAGAACATTACAATTGCAGTAAAAAAATTCTAATTTTAATCAGATGAGTTTTTCTTGCAAAATCTAAAAATAGTTTCCTATCCCTACATATTTCATAAACAAAATCAAGATTAAATACTCCCTTGTTCTCCCCAAATGTGGCCTTTTTGCTAGAAAATAAAACAGGAACTGTTTCTGACAGAACTTTCTTATACTTGGGATAAACACTGCAAATAGTCCCATGGTTAGAGGGAACAGGTTACAATATTTAAAGGTATATAAAATAACAAGGTTTTTAAAATTTAAATTAACCTCTTTGTAAATGAATAATAATAATGTATAAATTGATAGTCAGCCTAATCTATAACTGGAATAATTTATCAATAAGTAAAAATGAATGTTAATGAATAACTAAATAATATTAATAAATAATATGGATAAAGGCACATTAATAATAAAAGAATATATTTCCTAATTATGACAAATTAAGTCAACCTAAGCAATAATTAAATAATTTTCAGTAATTAAGAAGAAATATTAATAAGTAATATGAATAAGAAATAAGGTAATAATAAAAGAATTGAAATACAACCTAATAATTAAAGAATATTCAAACCTAATCAATAATTAAAAATAAACTTTAATAAATATTAAATATAACTATTTTTTATAAATAATTTTTAATATTATTAATTTTAAAATTAAATAAAAAATATTAATTTTTTAATAAAGAATAAAAATTATTAATTTTAATATTATTAATAAATATTAAATAATTATGCTAAATTAATTAATATTAAATAAATATTCTTTATAAATATTAAGAAATAACAGGAAATAAGGCAGTGAATTCTTGTCCGGAAATATCTGTCTGAACAGTTGAAAATCGAGATGAAAAGAAGGGTGTCTGAGGGAGAATTTCATAGCTCCCCCCCCCCACCCCGAAGAAAAAAACATTACTGATGGGAAAATTCGCCATAAAACGAAAAACCCCGCGAAACCGGACCGGAAAACAGGGGGAATCATGGTAGACAGAATCTGGCGCAGAATCGCCCCAAAAGAGCGCCAAAAAAACTGCCAAAAAAAAGTCCGTATATCGAACTTGTGCCTTAGCATCACACAGCAAAGTTTACGCTTTGCAAATTGAACCATGATATCAAAACAACAAAAATATTCTTACCAGTTTTATTTGTAAAACTCAGTCAGTCAGATTTTGTTGGAAGTGCAATTCCTGTAGTGCAAATTTGGCAGCAATGATGTTAAGACATAATTACCAAAGTAATTATTCATTCTTAATTTTTTTTCCTTCTTGATATTTATTATATTCTTGAATACTAAATATATAAAGTATACACTAATACATAAAATTATGGATTTTTACTTCTTAATTAATTATCTCCTGAAGTACTGAAGAGAATTTTGATGAAATTTGATCTGTGCATATAGAAAAATTTTAACTGTACTAGTTGGGGTACACTCACATGATCGTGTTTATATCTCCCCCATCAGTACAGAAAAATTAGAAAGAGAAAGTACAGAATGGATTTTTAAAAAATGGTGTATTAGAAAGATTAGTTTTCTCTTATAGCATTTACTGTCTGAATTCATGCTGGACAGAAAATAGTTTTTTGAATACTTCTGGCAGTAGGTCCTATTCTTCTAGCAAAGTGATTTTTATATTCCCTGTATTGTTCTGGGAGGAGAAAAGCAAACTGGAATTTTCCTCTGAAAAGTTTTCTTAATGTACTGTAATAGATATGAGCTATAAGTCAGGGTAACCAATACATTCAATGAATATCTTCACTTTCTAATACTTATAAGCAGACCTCTCTTGTGTACCTTTCTGGAAACAATAACCCTTATAACCAGGTTTCTAGTTGTTGCATGTGAAATTCACCAGTTGATGAATTCAGACAGCTGAGAAGCTGTTACATCACACTGTAACTGACAAATAATATTGATTTTCATTGGTTGTTGTAGCTCTTGCAAGAACCCATCTAAACTTTTTTTTTTATAAATATCTGCTCTCAATAATTTGTTCCCGTAAACATTACACAACATAGAACATTACAATAAAGTCTGTTGCAATTTGTACTTGAGACTGAACTGTCTTATATTTTTTGATGATTTGACATAGCATTTCACTATCTAAATTTTAGTGGTTACTTATTTTAGCTGTTAACCTTTGAATTTTGTCTAATATTGCAAAAATAACATCACAGAAGTTGCTGAAATGTATTGAATTAATGAAGAATTAAACTGATATAAGTTTAAGAAGTATTTTCCTCAAAATGCACACCCTCCATACATATGTATGTTTATGTAATTGATACTAAAAATGTACATCCATATTTGGAAGCATTGGAATTAGTTTTTATCTAGAACTTTTTACTAAGAACTTGATAAAATATGAAAATTCTCTTAATTTTGAGCATCAGTGCACATTATATATACTACCAATATAAGATTATTTTGTGCTTGTGTTTTATACTATCAACCAACTTTGTCAAATCAAATGGCATTTTTGGGTGCTACAATGTTGAACCAATAGTGAAAAGACATTTTTTTAATCACTTGTGCAAAACAATAATAAAGAAAATTATGACAGGGTTTAACAATGTCTTTTGAATTGATTACGCTTTTTGATTTGGTGATATCGATCAATGGTATAATATGCAAGTAATGTATATTTTAATATAGTTTTATAGAAATATGATGTATTAGGATTATTTGTTCTAAAAATTTTACTATGCTCATGTCTGTGGTTAAATATGTTTACACTTTTTGTTTATTTTTACTTTGTGCTTATCAAAAGTACCTTTTTTTTGTTAATTACAATATACTCCAAAAGGGAAAAAAATTGAACTCTTAATACAACTTTTAGATTAATTGTTTTATAAAGTACTAGCCGTTACCCTCCCGCTTCGCTGGGTATTTAATGATGTTTTATAAATATATCTGTTTATATTCTGACAGACAGACAAAATTTTTAAAAATTGGTTTTTTGTTATGAGTACCGTATATACTTTTAGTGCATTAAGTAAAAAGCTGCTAATTTGAAATTACTAACAGACACTTCAATTTTATTTATTTGTATAGATATAGATTGGGATTATAATAACTATTGTTTAAATGTGACTAAAAATGTAAATAAAAAAAAAGAAAAGATTAAAACTAACCGTAAAACTTATCAATTTTTTGTTTCTTGCGTTGCTTTTTACTTATGAAGCCTTGATTTATTATTTTTAAAAGTGCATCCGAAACAGCCGATGCTCTACTTAACTGAACAGTGAGATACCTATCATAAAAAAAATTATGGCACGTGTCAGCGTATTATCAAGACTTCATTAGCTCAGCTTGGCGTTCAATTTGGCGTTCATCTTGGCATTCAGTTTCACGTTCACCCGTATAGTTTCCGTTCCCGTAAGAATACGGGAATAAAATATAGCCTATGTTACTCCCCGTTAATGTAGCTTTCCATTAGTGAAAGAATTTTTAAAATCGCACCAGCCGTTTCCGAGATTAGCCGGAACAAACAGACAGACAGACAGAGAGACAAAAATTTTAAAAATTGGTTTTTTGTTATGAGTACCATATATACTTTTAGTGCATTAAGTAAAAAGCTGCTAATTTGAAATTACAAACAGACACTTCAATTTTATTTATTTGTATAGATTACAGTATTCACAACTCTAACATCCATTTTTAAAAAATTGCTCTTCCCAGTTTGCTTATTTCTTTGGTGAAAAACTAACTTTAAGGAAAATGTGTTTTTTCCAATGAAAATGAAACTTAGCGTAATTCGATCAATTCAATACTTTTAATATTTTTGACTAATGATTTCATTATAGGCATATTTTTGATAAACAATTTTATTTTTTGACATAATATGACTAGCTGGATGTGAATTTTATCAAATGAACATTTTTCGCATGAACATCCATGTAGAGGCAACCACTGCACAATTAAATCTGTTGATGCTCAAGCATCCTCCTGTTGGTGTGGTATGGAAGTTAGGAAAGGATGTACCAGCTCAGGTCTCATCCTCATCACCATGATTCAAAATTATGAGGTCCATTGCCAATAGCCCTTGTGCAGCTTTATATTGGGACATCGATATAACTGTTGCTCTCTTGTTTGCAAGAACTCACAAAATGTGCTTAATAACAGCTACTTACTATTATAGATAATTTTACTGAATTATTTCTGAAAACTGTGGAGGAAATAGCAATGTAAACTTAAGGTTGTCAATATTTTAATTTACTGCTTGCACCAAATCAAACAGTATTTTTTTATTTTATTAAGTTTCATAGAAATAATGAAATTTTATCTTTTGTGTGTAGTGATCAAGTAAAAACTCCTGTAATAGTGAAGAAAATGGAACCTGCTACTGTTGTAGGAATAAAAAAATCATCTCATGGAGCTATAAAACCAGCTTTAGAAGAAAATAAAAAAGCTTTTGATATAGCCATGGCAAAATCGACACCAAAACCTTGTATGTATTCATTCACTATTTTTTCATTCATTCATAATTTTATTGATAATAGATAAGTTTAGTTGACAGTGTAATTATTTAATTTAGTTAATGTGGCATTATAAATAGGAGTTATTGTTTATAAAACTGACCACTTAATTGGGACATCTGCTCTTGCACTTCAGCGCTTAAGGTCACTAATACTGAGATGGGCACAGCAGTCCTTGCCTCTCTTTGGCTGTTGTACCACTGAGTTTAGTTTAATTGTTTATAGAACAATTATTGTATTAGATTATTACATTTTTTATGAATTTTGCTTAGATTTTGCATTTAGATAAATAAGAAAATTAATGCATTTTATTCCTTTAGTAAAATTACACATTTTTTTCTTTTATTAAACTGTTTCAGTAAAAGAAGGTTAATTACAACTAAAATAGATAATACACCAATTTAGTTCCTTTTAGGGTTTTGTTTTTAACATTCTATCAAAAACATATCTTGTGTGCATTGCATTAATGTAAGCTCATAAAGCTGAATCAATACAGTTGAAGATTCTAGTAACAAAATGTTTAACCTGTTAAATTCTAGTAATCATTTCATTATTCTAAATATTTTTCTTGAGAATAAAAATGCAAAGAAAACTAAATTGGGTGCAAGTCATTTGCTGTAGATATTTTACCATACATTTTTATTAATCAGTCAAAAAAAAAAAAAAAATTATGGAAATGTCATAATAGAAATGTTAATTTTCCTAAATATTGTTTTAAAAGGCTATGCAACTTAGCTATTCTTTGACAATAAATATTTTATATTGTGTTTTTTATTGTTATATAATTAATTTTATCTGAATTTAATTATTTTTATTTTTTTGTAATAAATATATAATAATTAATGTGAATCATCAGTAAAAACAAATATTTATTCACCAACATAAGCCAACATATTTTTAAATTACTTATGTAGAGATTTTTAGGATAAAAAAAAGGGCTAAAAATATCTAATTTATAATTGAAGTTTTAGTCCCCCCCCCCTTCCAATGTAAATTTGAAAGGTTAATATATGTCCAGTATCAAAAATATCATTTTCCTTAATAAAATGATACCCCTTGACGTATAAAGTTATTACATGTAAGATTCAAAAATAGGAAATATACTCCATGCAAATAAGCTGTTGACATTGAAAATATATGTTGCATATCAGGGCTTCGAACCTTAATTTTTTTGTTCTAGTTCAACTAAAAAAAAATTGTTTCAGTTATGGTTTTTGTTCCAATAAAAATAACGGTTTTCAGTTCAGTTCTGAAGGAATAATTTTATTTTATCTTAAATCATCTAGTTCATTCAATTGAATTAAATCTGCTTTCTACAAATAGTTTTGAGTGAAACTGAAACAGAAGTACTAGTGAACATCAAAACAAGAAATTGTGAAGCAGTATACATTTAATGATAACAGTAGCGTAAAGTATACCCCCTGGGGGCTTCGCTCTAAGAGGCCAAAGCCTGACTTTGCGGAGGGACCCTAATATTCCACTGGATGATGATTATATGGTTGATGTGTTAAGTTAGAAAATATTAAAAAGCTGGTTGCAGTAGCAAAATGATTAAAGATATATCAAACGGAAATAAACCGATATTCTTTCCTGGTTTTCATTCTGACCAAAATAAGTTTTTCCCAGTTTTCAGTTAAATTCCGGTTCAAATCCCTGAAGAAAACCAATTGTATTCAGATTATTCATTGAGTAATTAGACATTACTGTATAATTAACGAAAAATTCTTAGTTGTCAGAACAATAATTGTGTAAGAAATTTGGTTGAGAAGTTAGTGTTCAAAAATATAAAATCTTTGTTAAAAATCATTTATCATTTTATTTGTATCTATTGAATGTATTTTTAATTGAAATTCACATTAAGTCTAATGTCACGTGTATGCTATTTTGAATCTATCTCATAAAGAACAGTTAACTATTGTTAAGAATAGGATGGAAATAACTTTCATAATTCCAGCAATTTTCATTGCAGCTGGACAAAATTAGTATCGTTGCTAATGCCACATAAAGGAAACTAAATTATGTTATTAAATAAAATAATTTATTATCTAAACAAAGGATTTTCTTGTTATCTGTGTAGATTTTTCTTCTGGTTTCTCTTATTCAAAAACCCCTATATTCCAAATTTTGTGAAATCTGCTTTAAAAGTTTTTGATTTAAAGGGACTTATAAAAAATGGGTTTCGAAAGGATTAAATGAGTATTTTAAGAATATGATAAATTTGTGTTTCAACTTGCTACTTTTATGAAATTTTAAACAAATCGATAATTTCTTAGATTCTACTAATTAAAAAAAAAAAAAAATAGTAATCATACAAAAAAATTCTTAATATGGTTTCAAAATGTTATTATTTTTTCCCATAAACTTCATTATATGGCATGAAACTTTTAAATCCCCACTGTTCTCTAATTTTACTCCCTAACATATCTTCATTTTTAAATAATGATGGAAATCTCAAAGAGTTGAAGGGCAGCAGCAATGTTGTAATGAATATTGTTAGTTATTTTAAGAGTGCTCCTTTCGTATGACTGTACATTAAAGGAATTATTTAAATATTATTACCCAATTTACATTCTGTAAAATGGTATTGTCCATATAAGTTTTCATTTTTTCAAATAAAACTTAATGTTTTATATTAAATGTCTTTTTAATGAGAGTAGAATTGTATTCACACAGAAGTAGCCCAACAAACATTTTATGCTAGTCTAATAATTATCTATGCATATTTTTTTTCAGATATAACATTGAATATGTTGAATGCAGTGGAACATGATCAGGAAGTTGATATATCTATAGCCAATAAGTTAGATTATGACAGTACTGATGCTGCATGATGCTATTTAATGACTGTAACATTTTTCAATTTTTTCATTTGCACTTGTATATGTTTCATTTCTTACTCTGTAAAAAATTGTCACAAAATATTAATTATATTTTTTAAGTCATGGAAATATATAATCATAAAATACAGGGCTTATAGTAAAAAATTTGTATTGCTAAAAATAATCAAAACAAGCTTCTTACCTTAAAATCTGGTTTATAATGCACACTTTTAACACAAAAAGTAAGATCAAAATTTATGGGTGTGCAATATACACTGGATATAAAAATGAGAGCTTTAAAAATAAAAAAAAGATAAGCATAGAAAAATTTAGACTTCCACATATATGGGAATATTGTTTATTTAAAATAAATGACATTCCTTATGAACTTAAAGGGTTGTAGCTCTATTTATTTATCTATACTATCAAAATTCGAAGGTAAATAAATGTATCTATCTATGTATGTGCGTCTATCTTCTCACAAACCGTATGATGCAGAAATTCGCGGATGATACCAAAAGATCGGGAACAATCCCAGGAACCCGTTTTGCCCATTTATATTCCGATATTGTAATTAGTTAAAAAGATATTAATTAAAAACCTTAAAACGCCTAATTATTTTACTCCTGTGGGTTGTTTATTTGGCAAAACTTCGATTTCGTTTTGGCGGAGCGCAGATTCGACATTTTCCACTATATTACAATAGCCATCCAATTTTTACTTTTGAAATCAGACAAAAATTAATTACAGAATCAGGAAAATCATTTATTTTGCCATGACACGGTATAATAATAATATTTTCTATTTTTTAAGATTTTTTTTAAAAATGTTAAAACTGATGCGTTTCTATGAAAATTATTTCTAAATCATTGCATATGAATTTGTTTTCGTGTTATTAAAACGATATTCTACACTAAATAACTTCAAGCCTTTCTCTTTTAGATCCAGTCATTTAAAAAATAAAATGCCCGAAAGATTTTTTAAAAAATAGTCAAAATTTTTACTAAACATTGAATAACTTCGTCATTTCAGCTCCATACTTTTGTCAATGGGATTGCTTACTGTGTGGTCGGGGAGAAGAGCCACCCCATGATTGTGCAATTCATATTTTATTGGAATCGATGGTGTTTCAAGAACAAGTGGTGCACGGTGAACCCACCGAAGCAAGATTGGAACAAATTTTAGGGAAGGGAAAAGAATACTTACCCCGAGCCATGCATATGACGGACGAAAATAGCAAAAGGTGGAAAGGATGTACAACTTGATCAAAAGTGGATTTCCACAACATGTTGGAAATTCTTCACAACACCTCAGAATGTGCAGGGAAAAGGTTTCCACCTCTAGCTGTCAAATAAAATCTTGCTGAAAATGAAAAAAAAATTTTAAGAGAAAAAGAGAGTTTAAAAGCTTGACAGCTTCCATTCCTTGGAGAGTGGTTCAAAATTATTTTGCCTCATCCTCTAGCTGCTATGGTTGGAAAAGATTGTAAAATTTACCTTAGACTTGTTCACGGTCTATCCAATGTGTGCCCATTTGCCAAACCCCCTTCCAGGCAAAAATGTGTTGCCAGTCCACAAGCCCTTTCCACGCAAAAGTCAAAGCTCGTCTTTAACATTTTGAATGTCATCCTTGGCCACGAGTTTTGCCACCATGCGAGTGTGGTGGAGAACCCAGGCCCCCTGTTGGTGGAGAACTACCCATCGTCCCCCATTCCGTGGGTCCAAGACTTTATCCAAAAGGTGCAAGACATGCGTCGTATGCAACAACTTTGGAGAGGGCTCCTGCTGAAAGACCACCTTTGGTGGATCTTTTAGTGAACGAGGTGACTTTTCGCATTCCTACTCCACTTGTTGTGACAAGAACCGTCAGACCCTTGGAACAGTTCAATAAAAGACTCCAAGGTTCCTAAAAACCTTATTTGGCTGGTGGGTGATGTAAATAAAATGATAGTCAACCGATAACGGTTCAACACTATGTTTGTTTTCTTTCCTTCTAACAGGATGTGAGTAGAGCCAATCAAAAGCACTTCCTGCTTCTCTCCTCTGAAAAGCAGGGCTCAAAAACCCTCTGCATCACACGAGACATGGAGGCCGACAAAGCGTTTCAAGTCTACCTTGCCAAGTACCAAGAGGTCAATCTGGCCGATTACATCACGTTTATGATGCATTTTTGCACCCTTTTATAGACCTTGACTCCTTCCGAGATGATTGCTCTCCACACGGTGTATGATGTGGACAATGGGGACTTTTTGCAAAAAGTGTTACCGAATCACAAGCCGTATGATCTGCCCAAGTTCGAGAGCCTCACGTATTCTGAACCCTCTGACCTGTACAGTGATTATCTAAAGTAGCTGGCTACCAAAGGAAAAGGGGCCTTTATCCAAGCCCTGTGGACGATCCTGGCCATACTCAAATTGTATCGATTGGCATATAAAGCTTGGAGGCAACACGGTCCTCAACAGTTGACCCCCTGGATTCTATTGTCTCAAGCAGTGTTGGATGGGTGCTATGCGTTGAAATGACCTGAAAGCGTCTTTCAAGTGCCAGACGCGTGTTCCATCTGCCTGAATCCGATGCAATGGCCAGAAAAATGCACTGCGGCCATGTATTTCACATGCGTTGCTTACTCCAACACCTGGACGTGAGGAATACCTGTCCCTTCTGCAGGACACCCGACCCCTAGAGGTAGACATTGTATTGAGCCCCAGAAAAATGGGAGAATGATAGCTCGGGACCAGTAATCATTCTCCCATTTTTTTGGGCTACTCTCAATGTCAAGGTTGGAAACGACTCCCATGGTGGATCCACTTGTTGTCCCTCAACAAGAAATAAAAAGCACACACAAACTCGCGACTCTCTCAACAAGAAGCCAGTAATAAAGAAAAAACTTTCTTACCCTTACATTACTTCCTACATACTTATTACTATACTAAAGATAATACAAACTTTTTAGATAGTAAGCTGCTATTTACATTACAGACTTGTGTTACACTCTTTAAACGTCATAGAAGCTTGAATGGGGGAATTTTTTTAGATAGAGAGTATGGTTTTTAAAGAATATGGGCCATTTTGCAAGTTCTCCCAAGCTCCCTCCACATTTCCTTCTAAACGGTTGAAAGGAACATTTTGTAAGATGGAATAAAAGTCCTTGCCAGTGATGACCTAGCCCCATCCAATTTCCAAGAGTCACAAAAAGAATGTAAAGTTTGAGGCAATGTCTTTCAGAGGCAAGTAAAGTTTGAAATGTAAAAATCTTTGAGGCAAGTTTGAAATGTAAAAATCTTTCACAAGTAAAAAAAAAGTGTTTTTCTTTAGTGAGAGCGTTTAATAGTAACTACTCGCAGCTCATCTCACGATTCTTTCAAAATGAATTCTCCAGACAATGATGATTTGTTTAACCTGTTGTCAACACCCGTTTCACCTTTGCCATCCACTCCAATGGCTTCTCCTTCTCATGGGTGAAGATGAACCTAAGATGAAAAATCTCCCTCCACCTGTCAAGAAGGTAGCTTCCATCATTCAACAAGACTCGACCTTCTCCAAGACGAGATCCCAGGCAGAGACCATCGTACCGAAACCTTATCGACGACCCCCTTATGCTTATCGATTCCCCCAGGACCATGCCCAAGTCTTTTTCCACACTCACAGTTTGACCGTGCTGTGTCTCCGAGACCATGGTTTCACGCTCACCAATGGTGTCGTTTCGTATGCCTTGGATCGGGTAGGTCCGAATGAATTGTTTAACTGTTAACATTATCTCAATGTCTGTACCCTTTGTGTGACCGACTCACGTTCCAAGCAAGAATTTTAAGACATTCAAGCGAGTTGGAGCTCTTCGAGCCCTTTCAAACGGACCCCCGTCATGCTCTTGAAATCCAATCCACGGGGAGAATGCCCCTTTTGCCACCAGACGCAATTTCATCGTTGGATTGCCATGCAAGGCATGTGTGCCATTCTCCACCAACCCCTCAACCCCATTTTTCACTCGCATCCTGTCTGAAACGTATAAAAGGAGGTTTCGTTTCGACGCTTCTCCTCAGTTGCAGCATGGTTGCTTTCCCCGAGAAACCCGATGCGTTGGAATATGCCGCTCGGCAGGGCCAAGTCCGAGCGGGCATCCTCTACCAAGAGCCCCGCGCAAATGAGTGTTTACATTATTTTGTAAAGACCATTGGCATAAAAAAGAGACGTTTATGGACAATTTCAAGCGTGCCGTGATGGAGGCCAAGCATGTCAACGAATTTAGACCCAACGATATCCTGTAGGAAAAAGTGTCCAAAGGCCTCTTGAAAAATCCAGATCGTTTGCTCAAAAATACCGACGAGAGGATGGTCTACATCTATGGCAACATGTTTTTTTTTGTCAAAAAAGACTTTACCTTTGGCTTGCGAACGGTGCACCCCAGAGAGATTCATTTCTTTCAAATGACGCAGGTGCCCATGCTCCTGTACGAATTGCCCCCCTCCAGTCTCAAGTGCCGAGCCCAACCCAATGTGGTGAGAAGGAGTTTTGAGCCCTATGACCAAATGCTCTACCATCGAATCATCTTGGAGCCCCACACAGCGTATCCGAGCCCAGCTGGAACCCACTACCTGGTGTTGACGGTTCAAAAAATAGCCTTTGGTCTGGACATTATCCCCGAATCCCTTCTCCCCCAGCTCCTTCAGAAGGGTTTCCACTTGGGGGATTTCCGAAAAATGAAAAAGTATGATCGAACCCCCCTACAAGCTGCCTCCTCCTACCCCGGTTCATGGACTGGCTGAGAAGTGACCTTTGCAGGAAACGCGCCTACCCTTTTCCAAGAGACGAGGGCGCATCACCCCGTCATGAGACGCCCTCAACCTGTGCAGATTCCAGAACCTGAGCTACTTGTTCCAGAACCACCTGTCCCTGAGCCTGTGCAGATTCCAGAGCTCGAGCCAACCCTTACAGATATTGCTTCGCTCGACCAACTCCTGTCGTCCGTCTATGGACAAGAACCCCAGGTGCTCCACCTGGTCCCCTCTCTTTGATGAAAACAATGAACTCATCGCCTTCCTGGATGCTTTTGAAAGAGATTTGGCGATGGAGCCCCTGGACTTGTCCATGCCCAAACTCCACTCTTGTGTCAAACACTATTGGATTTGAAGCGATTCAACCCATGAATCTGTCTTGTAGATGATGCATGTAAATAAAATAATAATTTTAAAAAACAAGTCTCATTCTTTGTGTCAGAATGGTTTCGGTACAACATTTATTGGACCAGTGTCGACATCGCACGACAAAAAATTTGGAAATTTGGGTCGCTGGCCGGATCGAGTCACGTATTACGAGCCAGACTATCTTTACACCATCCTGTTTGAGCCCAATTTTGGTGTGCACGTTCCTCGGTCGTTTGGAAAAATAGTGATCATGTTTGAGTCACTTGGATTGGACGTGGGATCAAGGAGTACACTTAAAATTCTTTCAAATGGATCGTCTCGCCGAGTTTGGGAGGCCCATCAACAATGTAGAGGCCTATACGTTGAATCTCACGCACTGCACGCGCCTAGCAGACGTGTACGTGAGTTTATTAACGTGGTTGGGAAATGCATCGAGACGAAAACCTCCCTTGGCGCCTGGTGTGTCCCCAACCATGGAAACGGGCTTTGTAACCACACGTGGAGCGCTCGCATCAAAAAGCCTTGGCCCATGGGATGCCAGCGGACGTCACGCTCCTCGAGCATATATAAAGCCAGCAGAGACATGTCCAATCCACCAGCCTATTTTGCTCATGCCAACGTGTTTCACCACCAGGGCAAGCCAGTACCCATCGAGTTATCCATTGCCACCATTCCCAGGGATGGTAGTGATCCCGAAGTCTTTGGCATCACCGTCAACCATGACGGACTAACCTCCACGCCCAAAGAGATGCATTCCAACTCCTACAAAAACGCCCGTCTTTGTCTGGTTCGCCCGCTGCCCAAGAGTGTGCCTGTGGAATACCTGTTCTTTTGCGTAAAGGGCAAGTTGAACCAGTAGTTCCAAGAAAGTCTCATGGTGGTCAAAGGACCGAAACAACAAAATTTTTTTAAAGAGTTGGGACTCGTCACCGTGTCCTTGGAGAAGCTGCCCAAATTGAACACCATTTGCGTTGGCACCTTTCCCAACCCTGTGCATGAGGACGTTTCCCGTTGCACCATGCTCAGATCTTTTCAATATGCAAAGTACCTGCAGCAATTTAACTAGCTGCAGGCGGAATGGAATGACAAAGTTTCAGCTTTGACAGTGAAAAAAGGGGGACCAAGTAGACTTGGTCGCCCTTTTTTCGGGCCACATCCTGTGCTAAGGTTGAAGAGCATCTATTTAAAAACTTGTACTATAAAAATATGCCACAAGATACATTAAAAAATTTCTACCAAGGATGGATAATATCAACCAATAGGTGCCTGGTGACGCTTGTATTTTTTGCAAGGTCCTGTCAATGTTGGATAGTATCAACCAATAGAAATCTCATGATATGGATATTGTTTCAATGGTGGATAGTACCAGCCAATAGGAATCAATTCACGTGACCCACCATCCGCCGCCGCCAGAGATATTCTCTCAAAAGCAACATGTCTCATCTAGCTTTTTTTGCTCATGACAATGTGTTTCACCGTGGGGTCAAACCTGTCCCCATCGAATTGTCCATTGTCACGATTCCGAAAGATGGAAAGGATCCAGAAGTGATTTGCATCACCGTAGATCATTCCAACCTGAGGACGACCTCGAAAGATTGCCGAGCCAATCGATTCATCGACGAACGCCTCAGTCTCAAAAGCCACATTCCACAGGATCCGTGCCCCTAGAATACCTGTCCTTTTGCGTCTGGGGAAAATTTTGTTACCTGGCTCGAGGCAACCGAGGCCTCATTGTCGTGAAAGGGTTGGACCAGCGAAAAATCTTTGAGCAGTTGGGACTCTTTACCATCCATTTAGAGACTCTACTAAAGTTCCAGGACCTACATGACCGTACTCTCTGCCAGATCACCTGCACGATGAGGTGCACGAGGACTATGATATATCCGAGTGCACCATGGTAAAGTCTTACCGTTTTGCTTGTTACCTGCAACATTTCAACAAGTTGCAGGCTGAATGCCACAAACAAATGGCCGATTTAGTAGAGTGAAAAAAACATTGAACTCGAAAAAAGGGGGACCGAGTTGACTCGGTCCCCCTTTTTCGGGTTCATCAATGTGCCAACGTTGGAGAGCATCTCTTTTAAAACTTGTAACTCTCTCTCTAAAAAGATGCCACAAGTTTCAAGGTTGGAGAGTATCAACCAATTGGAATCGTTTCACGTGACCCCACTAGAGTATAAAAGGCGAGTATCCAGACATTAGAATGCTTTTGAATGTAATCGAGTTCAGAAAAGGGTTTTTTGTTAAGACGGCCAGGTTTGGGTTTGTATTGGAAATCTGGCAGTCTTGACGGAAAACATTTTTTTCATGGCCATGCTAAATATTTTTTGTTAAGACTGTCAGGATTTGGAGTCATGTTTAATCTCAAATTCTGGCAGTCTTAATGGTATATATTTTTAGCCCAAATCTTCAAACCCGAACCTCGGGGGATCGAGTTGTACTCGGTCCCCCCTTTTTTCGGGTCACACCAAGATTGGAATGCACATACATTAGACTTACCTGTTCATCCTTTTCGTTCACCCAGATTGTTCCACTGGAAAGAGTTGGCTTGTTCTCTCACCCAGATGCCTCCATTTCACGCCACATGCCAAGCTTGAAACGTCCTTTGTCGATCACCCAGCTTGAAACATCTCCATTTCATTTAACACACTAAGCTTGAAACGGCATTGGTGGATTCCCCCCCCCCTGACCTATCTCCATTTCATTGGTGGATCACCCCCCCCCTGACCTATCTCAATTTCATTGGTGGATCACACCCCTGACCTATCTCCATTTCATTGGTGGATCATACCCATTTCAATCCTCTGTGAGGTGAGACTCTTTCTCTCGCGCCCATGGAATAAATATTTTTCGGATGAAGAAAAAATTTGCTCCTCACATTCCAAATAACTGTTTGTAGATACTTTGAGGGATTCATGGTTTTGGCAGAGTTGGCTGCAAGTTGGGGGGGGGGACAAAGAGCCGTGGGAAGGAGACTCGAAACGTAACGGGGGGGGGGTCCTACAAAAAGAGCCATCCTAGAGGGGAGGGACCTGAAACACAACTGAAGGGTAGGTAAAAAAGAGCCGTGGGAGGGAGACTCTCAACGTGGGGTAGGGGAGCAGGATGTATACAAAAAGAGCCATGGGAGGGAAACGCAAAGGAAGGGGATCCTACAAAAAGAGCCATCAACGCAATGGGGGGGGGAGGGATAAAATTCTTACAAAAAAGAGCCGAGGTGGGCATACAAGGAGAGGGGTTTCCTTTCAAAGGGGGTCGTTTTCCATTTTCAATCATTTTTTGAACGTGTCACGGTGCTCAACTATTTGTTCGACCGACTGTGACACCTAACATTAATAAAAGTTACTGGAATAAAAAATACAAAGTGTTTAAAAAATTCTGTGAATGGTCAAACATAAAATAAACCATTTTAGTAATAAGCAGCCGTTTTAAAATTCTTTTGTAGAATTCTGTATTAATGATCATGAATACCCAATGCTTCAAGCCCTTATTATCAAAAAAAGAAATGATCAACAATGTCTAAATTCTGGATTTACCCAACTTTAGTTGGAAGAGAAGGACAATGATGAACTCCTTTCTATGGACTGTTTTGTTGGCCTTTGCTCCTTTCGTCGTGCAGATTTATCTGTGTTAACTTCTAACGGTACCTGACGTCATTGCAAATCGTGTTCGTTTTTCATTGGTCATGACGTCAGAGGGGGTTAGTATATGTATGTATTTTTCTTTATGGAATGAAGGGAGTTCCAGAGATGTATGCAACCAAGACAGAGGACTTTAGATTAGTTGGTGGAAATTGTGTATTCAAGTTATGTTATCGTTTTTTTATGACCCAAGTGATAGTCTACACCTTGATGTGGAAATATTTTAATAAACTTAAAAATTCAACTACTGTGTGCTTCCCTACACAGTCAAACCACATGTTACCTGCAAATTTCAAGTAACAGAAAAGTTTATGGGCCCAGATCTTGGCCCATTTAACCGACCGACTCAGTTAACCTTGCACATTCGGAGTGAGTGAGTGAATGTAGGGTTTAATGGCGCAAGAGCCGATTCCGGCTAAGCTGCGCCAATCAATCGTTAAAATATTAAAAATACTCACATATGGCTAAAAGTTCACACAAATAAACAGCAAGCAATTCACACAAGTAAAAAGCAAACAAATTTTGGTGAGCCACACCCCACCAAGTAAGGTTAAAACAGTTCAGGGAAAAAAAGGAAACAAAATATTTTATATACAAGTAAAAATTGTAATAAACAAGTTTTTGGTGGGGATTACCCCCACCAAGTCCGATAAGTATGATTCAATATTGTCACTTTCTGTGTTTTGTCGGTGTTAAGTATCGTTTTTCTGATACTTCTACACTCTTTCTTGGAGTAATAACGTGTAAAAATTCCTCTTTTCTCCAGCTCTCATTCTTCCAGTACTCATCTGACAAGAAATATTTCTTGTCCTTTTTCGGTGGGGGGGGGGGGATTCCACCTCCTCTTCTACGTCATACATAACCATGTCCTCACCTGAGGTGTCTTGAATAGGTGAACTTTTTCTAGGTTGATGGGGTGCCATTTTTATCTCTATTTTTGGTTTTGCAGTGTTAGATATGTTTTTGGTAGGACACCTTTTTTTACGACGTTTTGAAGCCTGAGATACAGAAGTTGTGTCTGTTGATGGTAAGCTATTGGATTCGGAGGTAGTAGCTATGGTACTAGATGATGTACAGGTGGGAGTTTCAACAACAACAGAAGAGGGTTGAATAGTTGTTCTGGAAGAGAACATATTATTGGTGGTGGAAAGTATATGATTAGATAGAAATAGGTGGCTGAGATTATGACGTAGTAGCTGCTATTGAAGAGGTGGATGGCAAGGGATGTGTTTGCGTTGAAAATGATGTGGAAAACGCATGAATGGATGTATTGGATGTGGAAGGGACGTTGTTGTGCAAAAGATTTGCTGACTGAGAGTCTGATATTGTAGCTGGCTATTGGAGACGTGGATGGCAAGAGATCTGCTTGAGCTGAAGATGTAGAGACTGAAGGAATAGAAAAAGATAAATTTTGTTTCGGAAGTGAAGAAGCTTGTTGAAGTAGTTTTAATGGTTGACAGGTTATTTTAGTGATATTTTTATGTCTGTAGAAGAGGATGTTTTTGATGATTTAACAACCTGCGAGTATGTCTGTGATAAAGTAGGGCCTAATAACTTTCGGGCTTCTAAGTAACTTATGTTTTTATTAGTTTTAATTTCTTGTATTTGTTTTTCTGCTTTCCATTTTGGGCAAAGTTTGGAATCGGTGGAATGAGGTTGTAAACAGTTAATACATTTGGGTTCTAGAATGCAAAATGTAGAAGAATGCCCTACAGATGCGCATCTAGAGCATGTTAGTTGTCCACGACAGGGTATTTGCGAATGTCCGAGCCTCTGGCACCTAAAACAGCGCAGAGGATTCGGTATATAGGGACGGATTTTACAGTTAAGGTAGCCAGCTTTTATGGTTTTTGGTAGATTTGGACTATTATAAAAGTTAGAATTATATATGTTTGGTCGGAATTATTAACGAGTCTTTTTTTATAGTGATTCTTCTGACCTGTATCACACCTTGATCGAAGAATCCATCATCAAGGATTTCCGCTTCAGGAGTGGTCAAAAGGTCAGATTCAGAAATGACACCGCGACATGAGTTGAGCGTTTTATGGGGACTTATTGTTACAGGTGAATTCAGAAAAGTTTTTGCGAGACTTGGTTTGAATAGCAGATTTTGTTTCAATTAATAGATCACCTGATTGCAATCTTTTAACAGATTTTGGATCACCGCCTATTCCTACGAGAGCTTTTTGTATAGCAAAAGGCGATTTAGATGACATTTCATTGTTCGGAAGAGAAATTAATAAGAATCTGGTATTAGCGGAAATCTGATCAATGTTAAGATTGGGTAAAACAAGACCTTTACCCGGGCACATCTGCATTGGATCCATAAGCATGAAATAGACTACGTCCTGGCGTGCCTCCACCCACCACGAAGTTCAACAAGGGAGGCAGTGTGCCGGTCATCTGGCAAAAACCAGGCACGGCGCTTACCTGGAGTATACCCAGAATATAGTGCTACAGCATCAGGGCGAGGATCCAACGGGTAAACCCGCCACCCCTTATCTGCAGCACTAACCCTATAGCAATGTCTCCGAAGAGACTTATCACCAACCGATTGACAGGAGCGGGCTCACTCCTGCCACCCGTCTACAGTGAAGCGTGGGCCAAAGGGAACGCAAAGGTATCCACAGGACACCATTTTCCTCCTTACGGGACGCCGCACACGGCAAACATGCGGGTCGGAAAACCAACGGTGTTAGTCAAAAACAAAATATCAAAAGAAATTTTAGATCAAAATCAACATAATCAAAAATTTAAAAGGAATCTAAGACAAAGAAACAAAGTCAACGCAATTCGAAATGTGAACCAAAAAATGTTAATAATAAATCCTAAATTTAAGAAAAAATTAATAATTGAATATGTTATTAATAACGAATAATGATTTATCGAAACAAAATGAATGCTCGTATATATGTACCGTTCGAAAAAATTGGTCTATAGTCTAGACGGGAAATGCAAAAAAGAATGAATTGAATGACAAGAAAGAGGGTCGAAAATAGAGAAGGATCACTAGGGTATCCCGGGTTCGTGAAGCCAGTGTTTACCAAAGGCAAATAAACCCCCTTGGAAAAAGGAAAAGATCACTAGGGCACCTCGGGATTGTGACACCCGTACTCACCTAAAGAAGGTGAGCCCCTGAGGGGTTGCACATTCGGAAGGAAACCAACAGTGCTGCCCAGGCTTCTGACGGTGACCCGACTCCTAAAGATCCAGTGTTTTTAAAAAAGGTCTGCATCTGAATTCTTTGAATGCTAACTTCACAAAGGTTTTTGTGACGGGGGCCGGCTGTCATCAATTTCTACTTTAAAATTTTAAATATAGAGGCTGCTGGTGTAGAGCGTATTCAACTACTTAACAAGTCGAACTGGAACTCGTGGAAGGAGAATATGAAATTCCTCCTTATGGAACGAGGCTGTTGGTCATTTATAGAAGGAATGGAACCGCCCTTGGATGAGACTACTGCAACAAGATGTGACAAGTCAGAGTATAAACAGCGACACGATAGAGCTCTAGCAACAATATACCACGGTATTGACTAGCAATACAGAAAAAAATTTGATATCTTCCACTACAAGTCCATCTAAAGCTTGGATTATTCTCAAGGAACAGTTTGAACTCGTTTCCAGAGCATCTGTTATACGTCTATTAGATGAGTTTTTTTCTATCAAGTTCAATCCAGACACTGAAAGTATTGCTGTATTTATAACCAGAATTCGGAAGATGGTTGAAAGATTAAAAAAATGTCGGACATCCATGAAGTGATATGTACTGTGCTTTCCCAGCAATCAGGACACTTTCTCCGGAATTTCAAGGTATAGTGCAAATTTTGTACCGTTGGCCCGATGAAGATTTTAAACTTGATAAAATTGAGATTGAATTAATTGCCGAAGAAAATCGGTTAAAACAGTTAAAAAATTATTTAAGTATGTTAGAATTTACTGATAACTCTGTTAGCGCTTATGCTACTAGTAAATTTAAACAACAGAATGTTTCTGAAAATTTTAAACCAAAATCGGATGGAAATAAGTCTAAATTTAAGAAATCTAAAATTAAAGATAGAATAGGGCCTTGCTATTTATGTAAACAAGAAGGTCATTTAAAGAGATATTGTAAATATTTAAATTCTAATTCCTCAAAATTTAGTGCATCTAATTTAAATTATTGTTTTGAAGAAAAAGGTAAAAACGAAATTTTTGTTACGGAGACTAATGTAAATGAAGTAATTGATAAATTCAATTGGATTATTGATATTGCTGCTACGCGACATTTCTGCAATAATATAAATTTGTTTTGTGATTTAAAGAATATAGAGGGTAAAACTATGTCATTAGCCGTAGGTAGATTAGAAAGTCCAATAGAAGGTATAGGTACTGTTGCATTTTATATAAAGTTAAATGGAAGAGAGCATTCTATTACTTTAAAAAACGTTATGTTTTCACCTAAATTGAGATGAAATCAGTTGTCAGCGCCTTTATTAGAGAAAGCAAATTGTACATTTAAATGTGAAAATGGTATATTATGGTTTTTTGCACCCAAAGGCGAGTAGTTATTCTTTGCTAAATGGTTCAATGTATGTGACTTGTATTTCTTAAAACCCAAATATCATGTTAAAGATGTGTATAACAATGTAGAAAGTTCTAATGTAAAAAAGGGATATAAGCATTATTCTGGAAATATTGTCCTGTGGCATAATCGATTTTGTCATATGAATATTGACTATTTAGTCCAAACTAGTAAAGTTTCGGCAGTAAATGGCTTACCCAAATTTAAGAATGAGAAATTAGATTGTGAAAGTTGTAAATTAGCTAAAACGAAACGTGTCTCTTTTAAACCTATTGGGGTAGAATAAGAAGTACTAGACCTTTACAGTTGGTACACATGGACGTATGTGGTCCTTTACCTGTTGTATCATGTGGTGGAGCTAAGTATTTTATGTCTATCCCTGATTTTTCCAGAATGGTGACCTGCTTTCCTCTTAAAGAAAAATCTCAAGTTTTTGAATACTATAAGTCTTTTCAAGCTAATGCTGAAAGAGTTTTGAATAGTAAAATATTAAGTGTACAATGTGACAATGGTATGGAATTTTGTCCTTCTAAATTTTCTAAATATTTAAATGAACTAGGTATTAGATGTGAGAGGACAAATACTTACACACCTGAGCAAAAAGATGTATCCGAACGATTTAATTTAACTGCTATGGATTGTGTTAAGGCTATGCTTAATACCAGTGGAATTGAAAAATATTTTTGGGCAGAAGCTTTAGTTTGTTTTACTTATGTTAAAAATAGAATTTGTCATAAATTTAAAAATAAAACCCCGTATGAGCTTTATTTTGGCCGTAAGCCAACTATATCAAATCTTAAGGTATTCGGATGCCATGTTAATGTGGGAACTTTCAAGCAGCTCAGGAATAAATTAGATTTACGTGCAAAACACGAAATAATGCTTGGCTATGCTTGTTCAACTAGAGGATACTGTATTTGGTTACTGGATGAGAAGAAGTTAATTGAAACTTATAACGTACTTTTTGATGAAACTAAGAGTTTCAAACGGCCTTATAAACTTCCCTAGCCCTAATAGTAGAAAAAAGGAATGGATGGAATTTAAATTTAATAATCCTCTTAACACATTTAGTTATGATGATCCTGGCGAATCGGGTAAAGCTGTAGTTGGCGATAGCTCAAGAGTAAACGCTCCAGTTGAAAACGCATCTAATTTAAAATTATGCAGTTCAATTCCTTTTTATAGAGAAGCGATCTTGCGTCAAAATGGTGAAAGGTATGATATTTATTATCGTATTAAAGATGTTAGATTAAGGTCATTTTAATGATGTAGAAAAATATTGTAGAGATAATGATATACTATATGATAAAAGTTTATTTGACTTCAATTCAACTGTGGATCATAACGCTAATGGTCCTGAAGCTTCGAATATTGAAATTTTGATTCCTAGACATTTTAAAGATGCTAAAAACTCTCCTCAGTCAGATAAATGGCAAGATGCAATAAAAGAGGAAATTAAAGTAATGAAAGAAAGAGATGTATGGGAATTAGTTCCCACCCCTCAAGATTCTAAAGTTTCTGGATGTAGATGGGTTTATACGCTTAAAACTGATAGTAAAGGCAAAATTTGTAGGTACAAAGCTAGATTGGTTGCACAGGAACATAAACAACAAACGGGAGAATCTTATGTTAAAACGTTTAGTCCCGTAGTAAATTTTTCTCTTGTTAGATTGTTTTTTGTCTTATTTGTATGCCTATTAAAATGGACTCATTGTCAATTGGATATTAAGTGCGCTTATTTATATGCTAATTTGAATGAACGCGTATATATGAGACAACCGCAGGGTTTTAAAAGCTTTAATAAAATTAACCATGTTTGTCTTTTGAAAAAGGCAACATACGGATTGCATCAAAGTGGAAGAGAATGGTGTTATGAATTTTATAACGCCCTTTTGAAAATTTAGAATTTGTTAAGGTGAAGCCCTTTCGTTAGTTAACCTCTTACATGACATCTAGATGGCGTTGGCTATTGCGAAATTTTGGGCACAAAATTTTTTTAAAGATTCTCAAGATGGGCAATAAATTTTTCTTTCGGGTACTCCTTTCAACAAAATTCTCCCCTCAGCGAAAGAGGACACTTGCTAAGTAATGGGGAGGAGGAGTCACAATCATAAAACTGGTAAAGAAAAACTAGTTCTTTTTTCTTTTTCAGGGGGGGGGGTAAAACAGTAGTGAATCTTGTCCATGGAAGAGTTCTTATTTCTGATGTTATATGAAAAGACTTTTAAAAATTTCATGATGTAATATTAATGTTATTTATTCATTGATAATATTAATTTGTGATTCAAATGTCACTTGCGCATACATTAAATTTAGTAACTGAGAGATATGTGTTCTCAATTTTTACACAAACTGTCGGCCTTTCGAAATTACATGTAGTAGCATTTTATATTCCGCGTTTAATTCGTTTTTATATTTTGTTTTTGTAGCCACTCACGTTGAGAAATATTTTTTGCTTACTAAATACATTTTTGTGAATGGCATTAAAATGTTCACAGCTATGTCAGAAATTCTGCATATTTTGCAAGAATTGCCAACCTAAAATTTTGGTGTTCTAGCTTAAATTTAAATTTCAACATTGAATCAGTTGATATGTCGATAAATTGCTCCATCTTCTTCATTATAGGTGTTTTTCCCCCACAAATGTAAAAGGTTTCAAAACATTATACTAACTAGTATAAAATTACTTTGTGAAACTCGGGATAGCAAACAATAGTATATTCACAATCTAACAGATAAAGAAAAAAAGTTTTAAATGCATTTATTATAATACAATAGAAGTTTAAAAAGTTTTTCACAACAAAGTTAAGTTATGTATAAATAAAATTTTTAATTTTAATGTATGAGATCATCTTTAGATAACTGTGATTTTACGAATTTCACGAGAACTTGAATCCATTTTGCATACACATTGGTAATTTTTCTTTACGACTTTGATTGTTTATAATGACTCGTAGAGCCCCAAGGTTATGTGGAACACAGTTTAAAGATCAATGCTCTAGATCAGTGTTTCTTAACCTTTTTGGCACAATGTACCACTTAAAAAATTTTAAATATGTCACGGACCCTTCTGTGAAAAAAAATTGCTTAAGCATCATTTATTAAAAAATATATTCTCTTTTATTATTTAATTATTTTAATATTTTTATTTCAATAGTATAAAAAATTTGAAGAAATTAAAATTTTTAATGTGAAGGCTGTTGCTGCTTTTCCTTGATTCCTAGAGTCTAGATAAATGATGTAGAGAACGAAACTGTTTTTTTCTGAATAAATGATTTTCAAAGGAAGAATAGGTGGATTTAAAGCAGTGAAAAATTTAATTTCACGTTTTTATCTGCTGTATTAAATGAACAAACAATATGATACAATTTTACTTTCATGCGATAGAAAAGGGGTTGACAGCCTAATTCACACGTGGAACAATTCTCAGTGCCACGCTGCACTACTCAACAAATGTGTGAGTTTTCGAGAGGATGGAAGTTGATAAGTTTGTAATGGATCTTATTTGAAATAGATCTCCAAAATTATGGACAATTACGAAGTGTCGAAAAAATCGGAAAGATAACTCCAAAGATAAATTTACAGCTTTTTTGTAATTTATCGAATGCCATTGCTGGAGAGATTTGTTTCAAATGGGGGAGAAAATTGCATGCACTCTATTCTCCGTTTTTGGTTCTACTTATCTAAGAAAAAAATCTTCCCTCATAAGAAAAATATTTCCGAGTCCGCATAGAAAATCAACAAAGAGTTGTCTCAATTTTCTTCTTAGGCAAATTCTTATCTACAAAATATAATCAAATATTTTTCAAACAAAATACGCAAATAATAACTTCATTACATTGCTTTTAATTATAAATAGTGGTACAATAGTATCACTTGCATCTGAAAAATGTTTAAACAATTTTTAAATGAAGAAAGTACAAATAAAAGAATAAATGTTACAATTTTTCCCCGGCATTTCTCAGTACAAATTCTGAAATATATCAACGTTAATAAAAGCGTATAATAATAGACATGATGTATTTTATGTTGCGTATACATAAAGATTAAAATACACTTTTTAAATCACATGCAATTATTGATTTTAGTATACAATAACATAAATTTAAAATTTTTACCATTGGATAACCATACGATTATTTAATTTTTACGCATATTTGGCAACAAAATAATAGTATTGTTTTATGTAGTGGATTCGTCTCCATTATTGTAACAATGTAACTGCTAAAACAATGACAAAAGTTGTCGGCGAAAACCAGTTTTTCAGACAAACTAGCCAAACCAAGTGTGCATTCTTACAACAATTCAGACAAATCATGCCTTTTTTCAATTCCCCTACTATTAGTTCACTCTCTCCCTATACATATATCTATATATATCTTGTTAAAATGTTCACTAGTTAATAAAATACTTTCTATTCATTCAAAATAGGAGTTGACTTAAATTTTTTTTTATTTTACTTGTTTCCCTTGAAAATGAAATTAATCAAACAGGAAATTGCGCTCAAACTTATCAGACGAAAACCTGCAACATCAATAACGATGTAGAAATATATATGCATTGAGATCTATTTGCAAAAACTCAGTGAAAGAGTTGAGAAACAAACATCTCACTAATCAAATAAATTTAAATCATATTATTTAATTCATTGCATTTTTATTATTATAATATCTATGTTAGTATACAAATAAAAATAATGAAAACAATAACAATTCGTTCTGTTTTAAATTTTTACTCTAATAAATGGTTGTAATGAATCCAAATCTACCATAGAGATCTATATTTTTATATGTGGCCTGCGGAATTGTAATGTTTTTCCGAAAGTTTTTCCCCTGTCCTACGCCTCCCTATCCGAAAACTTTTCAAGTATCACCAAAAACGGGGACTCCCTTCCCCCCTCATACTCTGCAGTTTCATCCGCTCTTTTCTGTTTTATAACAGAGGAATAAAAGTTTCCTACCCACTCCCCCCCTTTTTTTTTATGTGTAGCATCTTTCCTCTCGATTGCTGGAGATTTGTGGGAGTGATTTCGTGAAAAGGGACGGAAATGCATAACAGGAAGTTGGGGAAGCGCGCGCTATTCAGTGAAGTTCTGTTTTTTCTCCTTCATTCGGGAGGGGCTCCGTCCCCATCCCCTGCATTCTAGGCCGTGGGATCTTTGTTTTTGTTTTCTCACTTTAGGATCAGAGAAGAAGCTAAGTCCTTTACGGAGAGACGTGGTTGGACAATGACAAACGTGTTTCGATACCTGACTTCGATTGCTGCGTACAATTTAAACGACCAGGCCACAGAGCAGCTGGTGTTGCGATCTATCGTGAACAGAACAACTCACATGTTGTGGCTCGTTATATGGATATTACTTATCGTCAAACAAGTGGACTGGGTATTGTTAGTCAAGATATTGGGGACATATGGGCGGCAAAATGCTTATTTGAAAATGGACAAACAGTGATTTCGGTGGTCGTATACATTTCTCCGAATCAAACGGTTCAAAAAATTAAAGATTTCCTGCTTTTTTTACTTTTACTATATACCGAAGGCGGTTCTGCTCTTTTTTTAAAAAAAAACTATCACTCGCGCTTCCCATGATTTTGAGTGGTGATTTTAAAGTTAACTTCAGTTTGCTAGAAGCCGAGCGACTCAAAGCTTTTTTGAATGATGAACTCAAGCTCGAAATGTTTCGACAACTAACAGTGGTACTGTTATTGACGCTATTTTTCAACGGTTTTTAAATACTTTGAAAACACAAGTATATGTGTCATATTTTAGTTATCATAAATTATCATTACCGCTCTTCCCCAAATTGAACAAGAATAATTATTTTTGATAAAAAATTGCATTACTCCTAGTGTTAATTAAATAAATTTTCATTAAAGATATAATTATTCCATAGAAAATTATTTCCAATCATACTCGATTCATCTTTTCAGGATTTAAGTTACTATTGCGAATTTACCACGATAACATGTCAGATGTTACAAATCGTATGCGACTACTGTAAGGCTCGTTTTTTTTTTTTTTTTTTGTACCTTTTCTTCTTTCCTAGAGACTTTGGACCAGTATTTGTCGTGAACTAATGAAAACACCGTTTACATATTTAGAAAATAAATTTTTAAAAGCAAGTGTTTTTAGTAGTTTATTCAGTGGATTATCATTTTCTGAATACTTTATTTTCTAATTTTTTTTTAGATCTAGGTAGACTTTATATGTGCCAACAAGTATAACACAAGGCTTACAAACGTAAGTCAATACTCAATCAATAGTGGTAGGAAGTTTCAAGTACAGGGATACAAGCACAGATGGGAATCAAAATGTAAAAAGAAAGAAGAAGGGTTGCAAATACAATAAACACAGAACAAAATACAAGATTGCTTACATGCAAAAACGGAGACATTCAATAATTAAAATTATACAATGGTGAAGGTTTGGAAGCACATGTGCTATAAGAATAAGATTTTCAAAATACAAATGCATAAAAAGCATACATACACACAAATACTTAAGAATAGACACACATACACTGGTGTGCAAAAATTAAGGACGAAGTCGAAAAATTAGCATATCAGCTGAACGAAGAGGCAGAGCGGACAGAAAGACCAATCAGGAGATTAAGAGAGGTGATTTACGGTAGCACATGCGCAGATATGCAGGTAGACGTAATGGGGGAGTGTCAGAGTAGTAAAGCATGTTGTCGGTGTAAGATTAGTATTTCTGGCAAAGAGATTGCACACCGTATAGCAGTTAAAATCACACCGAGTTGCTGCCTCAGCGAGAAACGGCGAATAATCAATCTGTTAGACGACATCTGGATGCTTTTACCCGAGGTCGAATCATTGGGAAGTTGGAGGAAGGTCGCAGTGTGACAAGTGTGGCTGCAGAGTTCGGAATTGCTCACAGCATCGTTTCACGACTTTGGAGACAATTTCAAACTACAGGAACAGCTATCCGGGGGTTCAGTAGTGGTCGTCCACGAGGAACCACACCTGCAGATGACCGGTATATTGCCTTACAGGCCAGAAGAAACAGGCGGCAGACAGCGGGAGAAATCGCTAGACACACGACACAGGCGACTGGACGACCGATATCGCGTTTTACCGTGGCCAGAAGACTGCACGGTGGTGGTCTGTTTGCACGACTCCCTGTACGGTGTGTACCTCTAACGCCTGCCCATCGGAGAAGGCGTTCTCTGTGGTGCCGGGAATACCGGAATTGGAGAGACAATGAATGGGGACGAGTACTCTTTACAGATGAGATCAGATTCAGTCTGAGTAGCGATTCTCATCGCACACTCATCTGGAGAGAGCGGGGAAGCCGCAATCATCACTCGAACATCATTGAAAGGGACAGGTATGGAGGTGGCGGTGTTCTCGTTTGGGGAGGCATCATGCTTGGTAGTCGTACAGACCTTCACATCTTCGACGCAGGTTCAGTCAACGGGACCCGTTATTGTAACGAGATTATTCTTCCATATGTGCGTCTTTTTAGAGGCGCTATGGGTCCGCAGTTCCTTTTCATGGACGACAATGCACCATGTCATCGCACAGTAGCTGCCGAACAGCACTTAGAGAGTGAGGATATTGAACGTATGGATTGGCCGGCACGATCTCCGGATCTCAATCCCATCGAGCATGTATGGGATTTTCTAGGCAGACGCTTGGCAGCTCGTACCTTACCACCAGTAACGATTCCGGAGCTTCGATTGGCGCTGCAAGACGAATGGGCAGCAATGCCTCAACAACTCATTGACACCCTCATTCTCAGCATGGGCGGACGCTACGAAACCTGCCTAGCAGTCAGGGGAGATCATATCCCCTACTAAAGACCGGATATTTCTTGCTGGACACCCATCACAGGGATGTTTCGGCCTTCAGTCGCATTGCGCTCCATGCTACTTTTTCAATAAAGCTTCTTTTTATCCCTCTGATTTCTCTTTTAGTAAGTGTTGCTTACATTACTCATGTCCTTACGTATTGGGGATCTTACGGTATTAAATGTGTTGATTTGGAATGCTTTTGTACAAAGTTATATTGAAAAAACCGTCTCGTCCTTAATTTTTGCACACCAGTGTATATATACGCCCTTTAAAAAAACAGAGAGAGAGAGAGAGAGAGAGATACATATATACACAGTAAATGTTAGCAAACACACTAAAAATAATAATAAAAAATTTAATTTACAATCTAAACAATACGAGATAAAATGCTATTAATATATGCACAAAACGATGTAAAAAAAGACTTGCTCTGAACAAAGGCAGAGAAAGGAGGAGGCGACGCTATATTGTGATGGGAGGCCAGCAATGGAGTTGGTCCCCAAATAATCAGTAATTTGTATATCCCCCTTGTTTACAGGATATGGTTGAAATTCCTTAGCTCAGGGACCCGGGAGTTGGTGTCAACGAGTACGCAGGGTTGAATGAACGCATAAATTTAATTAAAATTGCAACTTTTGTAACTTTGCGCTTGGGGACCGGCCAATGGGGTTGTGTGTCAAATATGCGTGTAGGCACAAATTGTGGGATTTGCCATCCCTTAAAAAGGCGCCGAGTGACAATTTTCAACGTAAAATTTTAGAAGAGGGATTTTTATTAGATAAGAACCCTACACACTAGAGGCTTGTGATCCGTAAAAACTTTAAACTTAAAACTTATCACAGACTCAGCGAAAAATTTTTTTAGCCTAATATGTACAAGGATGCTAAACATTTTGTTCGTTCTTGCATCATTTGTTTATCTCGAAAAAACGCCTTCAAAATACCACCAGCACCACATCAGCCAGTAGAACAGAGCCATGTACCAGGTGAAACTTGTCACATTGATATTTTTGGTCCTTTAAAGACCACGCCTAAAGGTAATAGTTATGTTTTTTCTATGATAGATGCATTCATCAAATACATTCATAACGTCCCACTTCCTGATCTTAAGTCCAGCACCATATCTAAGGCTTTCTTTGATAATTATATTGTACACAGGGGCTGCCCTCATAAGTTGGTTGTCGATAACGCCACTTATTTTAAAAGTTCTGAGTTCCTGGAATTTTGTAGAGTCATGGGTATCCAGAAACGACATATTTCAACTTATTCAGCTCACGTAAATGGAAGAGTAGAGAAGCCAAATCAATCGCTGGCTAACATCCTTGCAGCAATCACTCAGGATACAAACGATTGGGATGAACAACTCCCACACACTATGTTAGCTTTAAATTCTGCAATTCACGAGGCCACTTTCACATCGCCTTTCTTCTAAGAACACGGCAGAGACATTTGTTTGTCGTATACATATCAAAAGAACTCTGATACACCACAAAATACGTACGAATACGTCGAAAGACTTCTAGCTTCATTACAGAAAAATTTTCAGAAGGTCCTAGATAATTTGAAAGATCAAGAGGCATCGCACATTGCTCTTAGCTCAAAATCTACATAGTCGCGTCATTACGATTATCAAATTGGTTCTTTATGTTTTATCAAGACACCTAACCTTAAATCTAAATTATCTCCAAAACTCAGACCTAAGTTCGAGGGTCCTTATAGAGTTGTGGAACGTTTTTCCAACGTGAATTACAGAGTTCAGCATGTTGAGCATCTGAGAAAGAAATTTAACACACATGTCAACCGAATGATTCCCTTTACTAAAAGATTTAAATATTTGCATTTGAACAATTTGGATGACAAATTAACAGTAGCTACAGAGGTAAAAAATGTTGGTATGGATCAGACATATAATTTAAGGAATCGTGTGAATTCGAATGTTTAGATTAATCTTATAGTATTTCAGAGAGAAAGATATTTACTTTTTGTGTTCCTATTATTGTTGACAATTTTTTTCATTGGAGGAGAGTCCATTCTTATGGTATAATACTTCAAGGGTTCTGTTGTTTGCTTGGATTATAAGAATTAATTTTTGTATCACTGAGAATTAATTATGTATTATGTTATGTGGGTACTTATATATATATCAATACTACAATTATTTCATGACGTGCAATAATGTTTTTTATTTGTGTCGCTTTGTATGTTTGCACAAGTTATTTCAATTCTATATTGTGGATACTACGTAGATGTTTACAAAAGAATCAGGAAATTTAGAGATAGGTACTTTTGTATAGCTGTCATTACATTGATGAATTACTATTTCAGTTATGTGTGTAGTCCCACACATGCTCTAGGTTTACCTTATTAGTATGTTCATTATTCGATTTTTGTTATTTTGTGCTTCATTTACATATTATCTCTTCATGTTCATTATTGTTGCTTAAAACTGCGATTTTTAAGTAAAACTAAAAATACAAACATAATAAGTATACTCACAAATTTAATATCAAAGGATGCATTTGTTATGAAACAATGCAAAATACATCAAAAAATAAATCATTTTCATTTAAAGTTAGTTCTCGTAGTTAGTCTCATTAGAAGACTAGTCTGCATACTATCAGTACCTATCTTGGTATATAATTACTAACTGTTAATATTGCAATGAATTCGTTGTGATAGTCTGTGAAAGGGGAATGATACGTTGTTTTAATTATATCTATCATTGAAAATGTAGATTCACACAGGTAGGTAGAGTGAAAGAATGATGTTAAATAAATTTCAACTTTTTAAAATTAAGATACTTTACTTCATCCGTTAGATTTCAAAAGTTATTCTTTCAAAATTGCGTTCTTTTGAAGAAAAACAATTGTGTTTCAAGAGAGATAAACAGATTATTTGACATATTTCTCTTTCCACTATTTTGCTTTGGTGAGCTTGGCTTGCAGTGTGTGAGCAATCATGACTTTAGACACCGTACCTCTAGAAATCTTTAGAAACTGGGATGTTCCGATCACACTTGCTGGCGGGCTCCCACAATTTGATCTCTTCGAAAATCTGAGAGATCCAACTTTTTATGATTTTGAAAAAAATCCAAGTGTTACAGTACTCCAATAAATCTAACGAATATTACCACAATACATACATTTTTATTTATAAAAAAAATCTGGTAGCTATGCTTACGAAGGGTATTTAAAATATCACTTATTCACGGGTGTTTCCAGTATTTTGAAAACCACCTGTGTTTCTTTCAGAATGCACGTCTAAGGTCTTATGTGAAAATGGTCCCCCCAAAATGTTTTAGCGGTCCACCGGTCGATCGACTTAGTGCCCACCCCGGATCTAGAGCACTAATCTTCAAACTGTGTTCCACAGAATCTTGGGATTCTGTGGAACGGAAATCGGAAAGAAAACCAGTGGCGTAACGTACACCCCCGCACTGCGGGGGACCCAAAGCCTGACTGACGCGCTTCATGAACATTTTCTCAAGATTCGCTTTCGATTTTTTAAAATCTAACTTTTAAGCGATTTTCCAATGGGCGATCTAACGTCATTCAAAATCAAAATTTTAATGCACTCATAAGATATCTTTGATCCAATAACCAAATCAAAAAACATTTTGTTTGATGTACTGTAATCCCAGCGACGAGAGATGCTTTTCTTTAGTAGCGTTTTTTTCAAACCCAAATTATTAACCGATAAAATAAAAGTCAGACGGAGAATCGGGGATATAATGCTGGGAAGATAAAGAAATCATCACTAATCATTACAGCATACCTTATATTAGCAGTAGGGAGAGAAAAAAAGACATGATTTATACTTTCTATGGAAGTTGCAGAGTAACTTATTGGCAACTTTAGTTCCCCCTCATGTATTTCATTTTCTTTTAGCGAAGTCGTAAATAACGTCGATCTGTTATGCTTTTTTCATGTGAAATAGTATTACGATACTTGGAAAATCATAGAGAGTGTTTAAATAATAATTTGGTCAGATTTATGAGTATTCAATCAAATAAAGCATCAAGAGAAATGTTTCACAGGCATCTCTATTTTTATATGCAATGCACTTAAATTTAGGGTGTGTTCCTTAACGATAAAAACATTTCCATCTCGCTTTCATAATTAGAACTGTATTTTTTTATCGGAATTTGATATTCTGGTTCAAAAAATGGTATTTAGTCATTTGGTCAAGAAGAAACGCGGCTCTATAATGAGTGGAGTTAAGAAACTTTGAATGTTTCACAAAAACGAAAAATTCGAAAGGAAAAGGAGTATAATATTAACAGTAAATGTGCAAATTGGATAAATTTTTTATATTTACAAGTGCATAATCTTGTGCAAATACTATTTTTGTCATGCTAACAAATCATGGGAATGAAAATTAATTCACTATAAAAAACACAATTTCGGACACTTCAGCTGATAAGGATACTCTATCTAAAGAAAAGGAGTCGTAAGGAATAAGGTAAGCGATATTTTTTTTATCTCGCTAGAATTTGAAAACTAATATCATTTTACAGTTTTCGTGTCTTTCTTACTGCATTTTTTTTATTTAAGTTACGAGGTTATCTTTCGACTGTTGTTAGAGAGATTTTCCATTTTTATTAATACCATAAATACTCTCTAATGTTAAAGGTTATTTACTTCGTTTATTCAGATTCAGGTTGATTTTGTATTTAGTTATAAGTTTAATGTTTAAATATTTTTAGGTGATGTGTATCGGTACATTGTTTGATTTTGTAATCCTTTGTAAGATCTGGCTTGGGGTCTAAAACCTGACCTTGCGAGGGGGTGGGCCTTATTACGCCACTGCAGCTATTGAATAGCTCATTGTCCTTTTTAAATAATTTTTATAATTACTACTAAAACAGTGAACGCAGACTTTTTCTACTTGATTATTGTTGGTTTCGCTATAAACCTGTTTTTATTTTAAAATCTATGGAAAAAAACCGAGTTTATTTTTGTTATTCTCAATACTTGGAATGAACTAAATAAAATATCATTTGAAAAAAAATTCAAATTCTGGTTTAAAAAATTTTTTTTTCAATGTTTATGTACGCAGTAGTAGATGAACGCAGACTTCTTCTAGCAAGTATTTTTATATATATTGGCTTGGGGGGCCCTAAGACCTGACCTTGCGGAGGGGCCCAATTATTTTCCGTTACGCCACTGAAGAAAATTATACTTGTGTATGCAAAACGGATTCAAGTTCTCATGAAGTTCGTATAACCACAATTATCTAAAGGTGATCTCATACATTAAAGTTAAAAATTTTATTTATGCATAACTTAACTTTGTTGTGAAAAACTTTTTAAACTTTGTTGTATTATAATAAATGAATTAAAAACTTTTTTCTTTATCTATTAGATTGTGAATATACTATTGTTTGCTATCCCGAGTTCCACAAAGTAATTTTATACTAGTTAGTATAATGTTTTGAAACCTTTTACATTTGTGGGGAAAAAACACCTATAATGAAGAAGATGGAACAATTTATCGACATATCAACAGATTCAATGCTAAAATTTAAATTTAAGCTAGAACACCAAAATTTTAGGTTGCCAATTCTTGCAAAATATGCAGAATTTCTGACATAGCTGTGAACATTTTAATGCCATTCACAAAAATGTATTTAGTAAGCGAAAAATATTTCTCAACGCGAGTTGCTACAAAAACAAAATATAAAAATGAATTAAACGCGGAATATGAAATGCTACTACATGTAATTTCCAAAGGCCGACAGTTTGTGTAAAAATTGAGAACACATATCTCAGTTACTAAATATAATGCATGCGCAGGTGACATTTGGATCAAAAATTAATATTTTCAATGAATAAATAACATTAACATTACATCGTAAATTTTTTTAATAAGAAATAAAATTTTTAAAAGTCTTTTCCTATAACACCAATATGTTTATGTATATACGCTTTTTAGGGGCCCCCCCCAAAAAAAAACCCAAATATTTATCTATTTTTTGCTGCAAGAATTAGTTATTATTGTATTGCAGATTCTAATAAGTAATTATTGTTTAGTTGCATATTTTTTAAATTTGCTGATTATTTGTTATTTTATTTGTGCAATGAAATATATTGGTAAAATGTTGTGTAATAAGATTATTAGGCTACAGGGCCCCGAGAAATGGACTGCCAGGGGGATCTACATGTTGTTTTATCCAACACTGCGGAAAACATCTTACAGTTCTTAAGGGTTCCATAAGCGGAAAAAATTTGACCACTGATCTTTGTCCAGAAATACGAACTCCTCCATGGACAAGATTCACTGCTGTTTTACCCCTCCCTGAAAAAGAAACCTAGATTTTCTTATCCACCAGTTTTACGATTGTGACCCCCCCCCCCCAGTCAGGGAGCGTTCTCTTTCGCTGAGGGGAGAATTTTGTTGAAAGGAGTACCTGAAAGAGAAATTTATTGTCTATCTTGGGAATCTTTAGAAAAATATTTGTGCCAAAAATTTCGCAATAGCCACCGCCATCTAGATGTCATGTAAGATGTTAACTTACGAAAGGCTTTCACCTTAAGAAATGCAACATTGCTTAGTCTTGGTAGAAAATAATTTAATCTATATCTATGCATATTAGTATAAATGTGTACTGTGAAAAAATATTACATAAAACCTGCCAAATATTGAATGAAATATTGTAAAAACCATTCTGATGAATTTCCTTGAATTTATTCTTTTTCAGTTGTGTATATCTTCTATTTTATGGATATGATTATCATTTTCTTAAGAGATTACTACTTTATGATAATAATGTTTTATGATTTGAACTTGCTGTTAGAAGTTCATTTCTTTTGGTGTGATATAAAAAAGGATCTGTTTGGCTACTTGTTTGTCTAAAACATATATGCTTCAGGATAATATTAGTTAATTCGTATGAAGCATGTATTAAATTTTGAATTGATATCCCTCTTAAAGTATTGCATCTTGGCATTTATGGTTTTATGATTTTTTTTTTTTTTTTGCTTTCTGTGATAGTAACTTTCTCGTTTTTGATAAGTAAGATATTGTCGATTTTGGTCGTAATTCTCGCTGTTCAATATGTTCACGAATGAATGGATCAAACTCTGCTAGCAGTTTCAGGGCACCCATAAAATTACCATTATGAGGAGAACCAAAAACTTCCTCAGTACCTCTAAATGCTAAACCTCTTATAGCCAAATACTTTACTACCGCAATAACACGTTTGAGAACATTGTGGTAACATTCGGTATCTTTTCTTAGTTGCTTCTGTAACTGTTTATCTAAAACAGACTTATTTTCCTTTCATGTCAACCAAACTAACATGGAATTTTTATGTTCAGTAGAATTTTCATGATTTTCTAAGCAACTTGTTACGTGTTTCCAATCAGAAAAACCAGTTGTGTATTGAGAATTTATTTTAGAAAAAAGTTTGGAGGTCAAACAAAAAACACTACCAATACTAGTTGAATAACATAGCCAAGATCTTTCCAGCACTTGGCCATTTTTAAGTTTTTTAATTAATTATTCGAAAATGATCTCTTTTGTTCTTTGTATTCTCTTACCGAAACAAAATATATATTGTTTGGATATTTATTTTGAAAATAACTCATTTCATGTGAAGGGATAAAATCAATAAAATTATTACTTAAAGATTTAGGCCACGAACCCACGTCAACGTATTTCTCAAACTCAAACCCAACATTTTCTAAACACTTTTCGGTCGGGACATTACTGATGTCCTCTGGCTGAAAAATATTTTTATCAGAAGGCTGTTGGTCAACAAGCATATTTTCATCATTAATATTTGTTTGTGGTTCTTCTACGTTTTCTTTGGCTAAGTTCCTTTCCCTTTCGCTTGTTAATGCATCTGCGTTCGTTATATTCTTGTTGCTTTGATCCATTGTAAGAAAAGTTGAAATTTTGACACATTTAACTTTCTTTTTCTCGATTTAACAGTAATTTTCGTTTTTCCGCCCAACTTTTATATTTTCTGCCAGACATATTTATATTGTTAACTAAGGACTTGATTATCCTGAAATTAAATTTAAAAGTTTAGGTCATAAAATTACAATAACTGTGCTTAAAAAATTAAAAATATTCTAAAAAATTTTTACAAAACAATATAGTATATTTCTGAAACAATTAAAAAAATTATCTAGTTTGTATAAAAAAATTAAAAATCATCATCTATTCTCGCTAAAACCAAAAACGCTGATTATTGTTATTTATTGGCCTATCAGTTTTTAGGGGTTTCTATAAAAAATAAATTTTGGAATTCGATGTGTCGATTAAGCTTTCAGAGTTTCTAGTGACCGCAGTAGCCAAGAGGTCAAGGTATTGGACTCGTGGCTGGCGTGTCATGAGTTCGAGCCCAGTACCACTGAAGACCCGTCGTGTTGGGGGCGATGAACGTTAAATCTGTCGAGAGCTCAAACGTCCTCCTGTTGGTGTGGTAGTTAGGTGCTAGCTCAGATGTTGTCCTCGTCACTTGACCATGGTTCAAAATTACGAGGTCCGTCGCCAAAAGCCCTCGTGTAGCTGCACAGTGTGACGTTAACATTCAATCAATCAATTCGGAGTTTCTTGCCGACACGTTATGCGAATTCAATAGTCTATTTTCGTTTCCTCCTTGGCAGGGGAACATACTGGAATCGCAACCTTAGCCATTAAAATTGCAGATGTTCATTGTTTTTCACGGCATTAATCTGGTGATTTCGGGAGGTTTTCTTATGATTTTCTGCACCTCGAGGTATGCCCAACTCTTCCACACGAATAACAAACGGGTCTACATTTTGGCTGCTACGCTTCATGTTTGGAAAACAATTTATGTCTTTTACTATGAATATCTTTTTTAAATTTCGGGGTTCCTTTAAAAATTAGATCCTGGATCTGCCGTATTGCTGAGTGACATTTCATTTCGATTCGCTCTCTTGACACTTGGCCGAATACAAAAGTATTCGTCCAATTCAAAAAATTTTGCCCATTCGTTCACGAAATGCTTTCTTATCTCTCCAGGTACACATTTTTTTAGCTGAACGGTTATTATTAAATCCTTCAATGATTTGAAGTCTCATATTTCCATTCCATTGAGCCATTCCTCGAAATAACTCGTAGTTTCGAACACAAAATCATGCCATGATTTCGCAGATATGCACTGATATTTCACGAATTTTTGCCTGAAGTTCTCTGGGCTCATTTTAAACCTTTTCATTAAAATTCCCTTTATGTAGTCAAATTTATCTTCTGATTCTCTGGCTATTAGCTAAGTAATATTGGATGGCCTGAGTGCTAAAAGAGCTGATAGTATTTCCAACTCAAATTCGCGTTGTTGTCGTTGCTGTTTCACGATTTGTTCCGATTCGAATTCGTGCTGCCTGGCAATTTTTAAACTTTCTCCTTTTTAACGCTTTAAAACAACAGATAATTGAGCTTTGACTAACACCTCTTCATAATCTTTGCTTTCGATTATGAGATTCTTTAAATCGATAATTGTCATTTTATTCGACACCCTCTGACCCAACTCCTAGGCCAATAAAATTAAGTCCTGTTTTTTAAATTTCCCCAAAAATGCCATATGAATTTTTTTTAATAATCTGAAAAAACACGCAATAAAACGAAAATTACGCCAAAAAGGGATTGCAAATTAATAATACAATATGTATCTGTCAGTTCACGGCATACGAAGCGCTATCTGTGTAATTAAAAGAGTAGAGTGTGTTGTGTTGTGTCTGTAGTAATGTTTGTATAAACTGTGTCTGCGCAATCCCAATTGCGCTGCCTGAACTGCGCATCCCCTGCAACTCCAATGTAAATGTACAGAAGTTATGAGTAATTAATAAACGCAAGTCCACAAGAAAACTGTGTCGTGATTGTGTGTCATGAACAATATGTGTTAGAGACTATTCAGTCCACTTACGTGTTAGAGCTATCGAGTCAAACATTGGTCCTATGAGGCCAGAGTATTAACCTATGGATTAAAAAAAAAAAGTGAAAAGAGCCAAGTGCGGCAAACAGTGATTTGTGTAAACAGCCAAGTTCGGCAGCCAGTGATGTTAGGTGAGAGCAATGTTCTTTGAATTTTTGTGAGAATTTTAATTATGTCTTTAATTGCTAAGTTGAAGAAAGACGAGTTAAAACTTGTCGCGGAGGAATTAAAACTAACTGTGCCAGATAATGCAAAAGTTCTTGATTTGAAAATTTTGATTGAAAGTAGTGAAGTGTTTAATACAGACACAGAATTAGTTAAAACTGTTATTGACTATGCCGTTGAAGAAACGAGAATTAAAAAATCTGCGAGTGAATTAAATTTAGAGTTAGAAAAAATTAAATTAGCGCATAAGCGGTCAGAAAGTGAAGCAAATTTAGAGTTAGAGAAAATTAAGTTAGCGCAGTTAGAGAAGCAATTAGAGCTTGCTAATATTCGGAAAGATTTAACACATGATTCTTCCCTTTCAACAGTGAGCGCCACCGAAACATGTAACAATATTAGTATCGAAACGTTAATAAAAAGTGTAAAAACATTAACTATCTCTGTACCCTCGCGTGTTGAGTCATATAATTTATTTTTTCAGTCATTAGAGAAAGCATTCAAAACGAAAGAGGTTCCCGAAGAATGGAAATCGGAAATTCTTTTAAATATCTTAGGAGAGAGAGCGAATAACTTAATGATTTATGTGTCAGAGGAAGAATTGCGCAGTTATGAAAAACTAAAAAATTTAGTTTTGAAAGAATTTCAGCCTACACCGCAAGAATGCTATAATAATTTTCGTAAAACTCAAAAATTAAATTCAGAGAGTTATGTTCAATTTGCGTCTAGGTTAAGTGCAACATATGAGTATTACTGTCAGTTACGAAATGTTAATGAATTTAAGTCAGTATGTGAATTAATTGTTGCGGATAAAATGATGAGCACTCTTGACAGAGAATTAGTGACTCATATTAATGTAAAACAAGGAGAAACATTTTTTAAACCCCACGAGTTAGGGCGAGAATGTGATATTTATTTATCTTCTAAAGGTAAATTTAAAAGCGAGTCTAATACATTTTCCAGGTCCTTCACTGGAAATGAAAATAAACGATATGAGTTCAATAATCATCAGAGATATAACAGCTCGCGAAGTCAGAGAGGAGTTTCGAGCGTATTTTTTTCTGAAATAAAGAGTGAAAAATGTGTGTTGTGTAAAAAGGAAGCACATGCTTTGCAATTTTGCCCTCAGTTTAAAGGTTTTTCGATAAATGAAAGAGTAGATTTTGTTAAAAACAATAAAATGTGCTTTAAATGTCTATCCCCAGAATGTTGTGTAAAACAGTGTCGCTCTAGAAATTGCATAGTTTGTAAAAAGCCGCATAATAAATTGCTTCATTTTCAAAGAGAAATAAAAAGTATATCCCAACTCCCCAAATCGGACCTCCTTCGGTCCTTGAAGAGAGATCGCAAACGATAGCTTTTAATTCTTCTGCCCCTCCGTTCGTTCCTAATTCAAATATAAACAAGCAAGAAATCGTGGCGACTACATTTAGTCATAACAAAATTAAAAGATGCTTACTGAGCACAGCTCGCGTATTAATTAAGGATAAATATTCGAATTGGCATGAATGTAGGTGTTTGTTAGATGGAGGTAGTATGGTTTGTCTTATAACTAAGGAGTGCGCCAATAAATTACAACTGAAAAGTGAAAAGATTAATACTTTGATCTCATGTTTAAATGATGCATCTATGATTGTTAACGGTTGCGTTAAAACGACAATTTCAAATAAAAATAATAAATTCGTGAAGGATTTAAATATGTTAGTAGTTAAGAAAATCACAGACTTTATTCCAAGTAATACGTTTAATACTAGTGTTAATTTTTCAGATGTAGTGGAGTTAGCTGATGAACGTTTTAATATTCCAGATAAAATAGACATATTGTTAGGTGCAGAAGTATTTTTTGAACTATTGAGACCAGAAAAATTTAAGATAAAAAATTCAGATCTAATTTTACAAAACACGGTTTTTGGTTACGTTGTAAGTGGTAATGTAGATTCATTTAATGAAACTAAAGTTCATTGCGGTTTAGTTAAGGACGAGGATTTAAATAAAACGCTGCAAAAATTTTGGGAAGTAGAAAATGTGGAGATAGTGCAAACAAAAAGTAATGAGGCTAGTTTATGTGAGGAACACTTTATGAAAACACATTCTAGAGACGAGGAGGGACGGTATATAGTTAAAATGCCCCTTAAGGGTGATCCAAATTGTTTAGGGAATTCCAGGGGCATTGCTCTCAAACGATTAAATGCATTGTGGCTTAGATTGGAAAGGGATCCACAATATGTAAAATTGTATAGAGAGTTCATGCAAGAATATGAACAATTGGGACATATGAAAGAAGTGAAAGTAGAAGAAAATAATTCGAAGATGAACTATTTCTTACCTCATCATGGCGTCTATAGACCCGAAAAAAGTACTACTAAGGTGAGAGTGGTCTACAATGCGTCTAGTTCTACAGATAATGGATTATCACTGAATGATATTCAGTATAATGGAGGAGTCATCCAAGATGACTTATATGCCCAAATGATTAGATTCCGTACTTACAGATATGCACTGACTTCGGACATCAAAAAAATGTATCGAATGATCCTAATTGATTCCGAACAACGCTGTCTGCAACAAATATTGTGGAAGGACAATAAACACGACCGAGTAAAAACATATGAGCTTCAAACAGTCACGTACGGGACGACCAGTACCCCATACTTAGCGCAACGAACATTGTAACAATTGTCCTATGATGAAGAAAATAAATTCCCGATAGCAGCACCAGTCCTTCGAAGCAATTTCTACATGGATGATGCGTGCGGGGCGGACACCTTAGAAGAGGCTAAGGAGCTACGATATCAGTTAATTGAAATTTTGAAAAGTGCAGGCATGGAACTGCATAAAATCCGGGGAAATCATCCTGAACTTTCGCAGAGTATAAATGGAATACTAAGTGATACTAAGTGATTCGTATACCAAGAGAAGCGTTTTGTCAACTATTGCGAGACTGTTTGATCCTTTGGGTCTTGTGGGACCCGTGGTGTCCAACGCCAAGATGTTTATGCAGAGGCTTTGGAGACTTAGTATTGACTGGAAAGATCCACTCCCAAAGAAAGTGTATGATCAATGGCACCAGTTGTTAATTGGGCTAGAGAGCCTAAATAACATAAATATCCAAAGACGTGTAGTAATTGAGAATCCTACATCTATAGAGATTCATGGATTTTCTGATGCATCAGAGCGCTGCTATGGAGCTGCAGTGTATTGCAAATCAAAAAATAATTTGGGAGTGATTTTAGTGAGATTAATTACTAGCAAATCGAGAGCTTCACCAATTAAGAGTCTAACTATTCCAAGATTGGAACTGTGCGCCGCTGTCCTTTTGTCCAAACTTGTGAAAAGAGTGATTGATGCCTTGAAGCTGGAATCAGTTTAAGTTTATCTGTGGACTGATTCAATGATAGTGTTGTCTTGGCTACAAAAAGAACCGATGGACCTTAAAACATTTGTGCAGAATAGAATTGCTAAGCTTCAAGAATTGTTCCCAGTACGGCAATGGAAACATGTGCCATCCAACCAGAATCCTGCAGATTTGATTTCTCGTGGAGTAGATCCTGACAAACTTCTGAACCAAGAAATGTGGTGGAACGGTCCAGAGTTTCTATCTGGCAGTGATTATCCGAACAAACCTGTGCACATTAGTGAAAACAACGATGCGTACAATTCAGAACTGAAGAACAGTGTCCGTGAAAAACTTGAGAATGAAGTGCCACTTTTTTACATTTGTGTGAATGACTTTGTGAACAATTTGTGTAACCCTAGTAATAACTATTTAACCATTTTGCGTATCTTAAGTTATATTTTTAGGTTCGTAAACAACCTGAGGAGGAAGGTCAAAGCCAGTGGCCCACTAACAGTAGATGAATTGGAGAAAGCAGAGATCTTCTTAATAAAAAGTGTACAAAGGCAAGAATTTTCAGTAGAAATAAAATGTATAGAAAAACAAAAACCTATCTTGCCAAAAAGTAAGTTGAAAAGTCTCAATCCATTTTTGGATTCAGATGGAGTGCTTAGAGTGGGTGGCCGATTAGGTAATACAAATTTTCCTTTTAATCAAAAACATCAAATTATTTTGCCTAAAATCCATAAACTGTCATGTATGATAATTGAATATTTGCATAACGAATACTTTCATGTTGGTGCTTTTTCACTTTTGAATTATGTTCGCGAAAAATTTTGGCCTCTCAATGGTCGCAATCTTTGTAGAAAAATTGTTCATAAATGTATAATCTGTTTTAAATGTAAACCTGTTATAACATCTCAAATAATGGGCAATCTGCCTAAGGAAAGGGTTACCACTGACTACCCTTTTAACTGCTCGAGTGTCGACTTTTGTGGTCCTTTCTTCATAAAAAACAAAAGCCAACGCAAAGGAAGTTTGCATAAAATCTATGTTTGTATCTTTATCTGTTTTGTGTTTAAAGCTGTACACATCGAAGTAGTGTATGATTTAACTTCCGATGCATTTATTGCGACTTTAAAAAGATTTATTGCACGAAGAGGGAAATGTGCAAAATTATTTTCTGATAACGCTAAAAATTTTGTAGGAGCTAATAGGGAAATTAAAAAACTTCATGAAATGGTTAGCAAACCAGATGATCAATTAGCTAGATACTTAGCGGCAGAAGGCATTAAGTGGAAGTTTATACCCCTAGATCCCCCAACTTTGGTGGTCTATGGGAGGCTGCTATTAAATCATTTAAATATCATCTAAAAAGAGTTATGAGGGGAATAAATTTGACTTATGAAGAATTTTTAACCGTGATAGTTCAAATCGAGGGTATGTTAAATTCTCGACCTCTTTGCCCCTTGTCTGCTAATGAGAATGAGTTTGAAGTTCTTACTCCTGCTCACTTCTTGATTAATAGATCCTTGAATTCTATTATTGAGCCCAACTTAATAAATATATAGAATTACTTTAAGAAATGGGAAAAAATTACTAGAATAGTGCAATTATTGTGGAAATTTTGGCATCGCAATTATCTTAATCAAATGCAACAAAGGAACAGATGGATGTTCGAAAAAAATAATGTAAAAGTTGGAGATTTAGTACTCTTAATTGAAGAGTATTTGCCACCATACAAGTGGTTATTAGGAAGAATTATTCAAGTTTATTTAAGAGTCGATAACAATATTCGTGTAGTTAAAGTGAAAACTCAATTTAGTACTTGTAAAAGAGCCATATCTAAAGTTTGTGTTTTGCCAATGCCAAATGATTAAATACTATTGATAAAATTTATTTTTTTGTGTGTTTTAATGAATTCAAGTGAATCGTTTTTTTTTTTAAAATTTATTTTCAATGATATAGTGCATTTCTTTAAGTGTCTTTTGTGGAATTTGAGTGATGAACAATTTAGATATATTTTGTGTAAATTATTAATACAGTGATTGCATGGTGTAACCAGTGCAATGTGGGGCGGTATGTCAGTTCACGGCATACGAAGCACTGTGTAATTAAAAGAGTAGAGTGTGTTGTTGTGTCTGTAGTAATGTTTGTATAAACTGTGTCTGCGCAATCCCAATTGCAGAAGTTATGAGTAATTAATAAACGCAAGTCCACAGAAAACTCGTTGCTGCTGTGTTAGAGACTCTTCAGTCCACTTACGTGTTAGAGCTATCAGAGTCAAACAGCATCTTGCATCAATACACACAAAAATAGCACCTTAATATATTAACTCAATACTCAATGAATTCAGGAGAAGAGAGGAATTAAACAAATAAAACATAAATATATTATTGTACCAAATAACTAATAAAACAATCACTTAAAATATTACTGATTACATCATACGCGCAACTTAATTTATCTCTATTGTATACTAAAAACACTTTAGAAAATATATTCCGTATACTAACGTGTTTAATATTTCAGAGAAAAACCAGATTACAATAAAATCAACTTACAAATTTATTCCAAAATATTCAACACTAAGAATGCCGAGTTATGATTCATTGCGGAAACGGAAGATCTTTAAAAAGAAAGAAAAATTTCAGTAGCATTTCCTCTGACTTAAACTGATATTTTTCACCCACATAATCCTAAATTGCAATTCAAAATAATTTCATTGATACGAAATAACTACTCTTCCTCTTTAACAGTAATCTTTTCAATCAAACATTTGTTGTTATTCACTGACGTAATATTATATTATTGTTACTAAATAGACGTAAATGCAAATAAAGTATCATTAAAAAGTCATACAATCTTTCCACATTTATTTCAAGGACAATTGGTTCTGTTTCACAGCACCAGTATACTGTACTGATATATGTTTAATATGACAAATATGAATAAACTCACAAATTATACATACAGTCTCACAGCAACTTGAATGTGCTCATGCCCCATCCATGAAGTACAATAACCAATTCGAGAAGTTATCAGCAAAATAATCTACATAAAATTGTTCTAAAATGTTAAATGTACGTACAAATCACGCAATCTTAGCTGTTTGATACCCATGCCTGTCCGAATATAATCTAACTATCCCAATATACAGGAACTAGTTGTTACCCGCTCGCTTCGCTGGGTTTAAGGATGTTTTATAACCTTTACCGTTTATATACCTTATTGATATCTGTCCTAGTATTAAGAATTGATTGAATTGCTTGTTGGTATAAATAATGAAAATATACTTATACCTGTAACTGTCACCTGTTGATAAAAAGGCAGAACTCATCTAATTTGTATTTCTAAAATCTCTAAATTTAAGCATAGAATGATGTCTGCTCTTCGTAACTCAAAACCAAGTGATTTCGCAAAACCAATTGGTGGATCTCTACCCGTAAATTGAACATGCAAGCCAAATTTCAAGTCTCAATCTAACAGAGAAAGCAAAAGTTTTACTATAAATATCCCAATCCTGCTGAGAGCTGTTTTCCAAAATAACTGCTCTTAGCGGATTCAAAAGAAAATGTAAACCAAATTTCATTATTATAACTTTGTAGCACGAAAAGTAATTTTTGTCAATATTGCCCCAGTAACCCCAGAACTTGATTTGCTTAAAATTTATTCTTAGTGGATCCCTATTCAACAAAAGAAACATGTTTACCAAATTCTAAGTATATGGGTCTAACAATTAAAAAGGAATTTTTCTGTAACTCCCACCCTCTGCAAACATCTTTGGGGTCAATTATCATTTTACTTTGTTAGGAGGAACTCTATTTCATGAAAGAAATATGCCTAACAATTCAAGCAGGATGATCAAGTAGTTTAAAATGTGCTATTTATCGATTACGCCTCTTGTCTCCTGAAACTGGGTAGTTGATATTCATGAAACCCATTTGTAGCGGTTCTCTACTTTACGAAAGGAATTGTTTATCAAATTTCAAGACTGCAATGCCTAACAGTTTAAAATGGGGTAATTGTTTATACCACTTGAGCTCCCTGCACATTTCTGGGTCTGTTTTCATAAACCCATTTTGTAGGGGAATCACTCTATGAAAGGAATCTGTTTAGCAAAATTTGGAAGACTGTGCGTCCAATTAATTAAAATGCAAAAATTATCAATAACGCCCCTTGAACCTCTGCAACACCCACCTAGGCTTCACAAAACACATTTTGCAGTATTTCTATCCTATGAGAGGAATCTGCTAACCTAATTTCAAGACTGTGAGTCTAATAGTTTAAAAGAAATAATTATTTATATCTGCCCTAACTCTGCAACACCCCTGGGGTCAATTTTTCCAAACCTGTTTTAGAAGTATATTTACTCCGTGAAGAAACATTCTACCAATTTTAAAGCAGGTAGTTAGTTTAAAACGAAAATATTTATCTCTTACCCACTTATTCTGTATCGCCACTTAGAGGTCTTTTTCACAAAACTTCTTATAGCTGATCTCTACTCTATGAAAGAAATCTTTTATCAATATAAAGATCAGTGTCTAATAGTTTAAATGGAAATAATTATCTATAACGCTCTAAGTCCCCAACGCCACTTGGGGCAATTTTCACGAAAACCCATTTTAGCGTATCTTCACTCCCATGAGAGGAATCTGCTTACTGTTTCAAGACTGTACGCCTTAATAACTTAAAATAGGAATTTATAACGCCTCTTAACCCCCTTGCCACTGCCAACACCCCTTTTGGGGTCAATTTTGCCAAAACCCATTTGTAGCGGATATTTACTCCAGGAAAGAAACTACCTAACAATTTTCAAGCAGGGTGAAGCAGTTAAAACGTGATGGCATTTATCTATTACGCCCCTAATCCCCTGCAACGCCATTTAGAAGTCTGTTTCTACAAACCCGTTTTGTAACTGATCATTATCTCTACGAAAGGAATCTACACAAATTTAAAGACAGTGCGTCAAATATTTAAAATGGAAATACTGAGCTCCAACGCCCTGGCCTCTGCAACGCCACTTGGGGCTCGTCGATTTTCAGTATTTTGTAGCGTGATCTCTACTTCTGAAAGGAACTGCCACTCAATTTCAAGATTGGTAATGTCTAATAACTTAAAATAGGAATTTATAACGCCCTTAGACCCCTGCCCCAACACTCTTTGGGGTCAATTTTCCCAAACCCATTTTGTATGGATATTTACTCCAGGAAGAAACTTACCTACCAATTTTCAAGCAGGTAGGTGAAGTGTTTAAAACGGATATCTATTACGCCCTTAATCCCTGCAACGCTACTCTAGAGGTCTGTTTTCAAAACGTTTTGTAACTGATCATTAATTTAATGAAAGGAATCTATTTATCAAATTTAAAGACAAAGTCAAATAGTTTAAAATGGAAATAATTATCTATAACGCCCCTAAGCCCCTGCACCACTTCTTGGGGTCGATTTTCAAAGCAACCTATTTTGTAGCGGATCTCTACTTGAAAGGAACTGCTTACCCACTTCAAGATTGTACATCGAGTAGTTTAAACAGGAAACAATTATTATTAAAGTTTTAACCCCTGTAACGCCCTCTTTGCGTTTCTGAATTTTGGAAAATCCTTTCTTAGCTGATGTCTATCAAAGGAACATGTCTATCAATTTCGTTCAGAGGCTGAATATTCCAGATTTGTGATTAGTCAGTCAGTCAGTCAAATAGTCAGTCAGTCAGTCAGTGAGTGAGTCGCTTTTCTCCTTTATATATATAGATTAACAATCTCAATGTTTAATGATTTTTCAAGAGATGACTCTCTAAAACTTAAATTCCATTTATATGGAGTAAAAGTAATACGCATACTTGTATACAAATTCAAATTTTACGATTGCGTGGATATGCAATGAAATACACTAAGGAATTAATGATTTCTTAGCTTTTCTGATTTTTAAAACTGGTGTTCAAAATTTTACAACTGCATAGTTATGCAGAGCAAAAAAAAAAAAAAAAAAAAAAAAAACCTCTACTGATTAACATCTATTTTATTTAGAATGTTAAAATGTTTCCCTCATTATAGACGACAGGGAGTTGCAAGCAAAAACTTTTACCTGATTCCTTTCCCTCGGAAATCCAAAACCATACATAGACTTTGTACAACCGTATATGGACTTTGAACTCTTACACAAATATCATCCTATTTAAATAATTTAAAAATGTGTATTGGTACTTAATTTTTACTTGAAACTTGAATAAACAGGTACCTAAGTACCCTTTAACTTCAGGTATTATGCACAGGACACAGCACCAAATTAGTATATTATTGGTATTTTTTTTTGCACAAAAATGGCTGCAGAAATAAAGCCACTACATTTGTATAAATGCTCGATACTCATCGGCGGCGCTCTGTGACAAAGCTTCCGTCTATTATTTCTTAATTTCCGCGTTTCCCGTGCTACGGCGGAAGAACAAAAGTAAATTGTTCTTGTTTTGAAAATAAAAATAAATTTGATATGGCATTTAAGGTATTTTATTAGTATTTTGATTGTAAGCTTCTTTTTCTGTTTGTTTATGTTCAACGGGGAACTGGGGCCCCCTAGAACTCGGGGCCCCTGGGCTGCAGCCCATTAAGCCCGTACGTAGTTCCGGCCTTCATTTAACTAAAATGAATTTTTTTTGAATTAACTTTAATTCTAAATTTGATATGTTTAAAATATATTCCGCAAAGAAATAACACAGCGACTATTATAATAAAAAAACTAAAATCACGACATTGCCATATTAATTCGAATCCATGCCCCCCCCCCCCCGATACTTATGCTACTAAAAATCGGGTGCAGCTTAGAATCAAAGTCGGAAAAATTCATCGGAGGGGAAAATTGAACAAGATACTGTCGGATAGAAAAAAATCACAGGTTCTCGTCTATTTTAAAAAAGTTTTTATAATACTGGTAAAATAAATTAATTAATTATTTTCATTTCTTATTAATTCACCTTAATTATTTTTTTTATTTCATAAAATGAGTGAGTGAATATTAATGTTGCACTGATCAGTTACTCAAGGGCTTTTGGTGACGGACCTCCTAATTTTGAACCATTAACAAATGACGAGGACAACACCCAAGATGGCATTCCGTCTCCTACCCCACCAACGGGAGGACGTTTGAGCCCTCGACAGATTTAACGTACATTGCTTTGTGGCTGCGGTAGCCGAGTTCTCAAGGTATCGGATCGTGGCTGGCATATCAGGAGTGTTCGAGATTAGTACCACTAAATACCCGCCGTGTAGGGGTTCAATGCACGTTAAATCTGTCGAGAACTCAAACGTCCTCCCATTGGTGTTAGGACCTCCCGTCATCCTCCATCTTAGTTAGGAGAGAGGGAAGCTCAAGTGTCGTCCTCGTCACTTGACCATGGTTCAAAATTACGAGGTCCGTCGCCAAAAACCATTCGCATAGCTGAACAGTGCGACGTTATTATTCACTTACTTCTGGCATCGTTTCCCTACACGGCAGGTCTTGAGCGGTACTAGGCTCGAACTCATGAAACGCCAGCCAAGAGTCCATTACCTTGACTACTAGGCTACTGCAGTCACATTTTATTTCGTAAATTTATCATATATCGATAACATATTTAACACTATTTTTATTTTTTCTCTCGCAAAAACGGGCTGAGAGTTTGGGGGTACGGCTTAGAATTGGATAAAATTAATTGCAAAAATAAGTTTCTGCTAATTTAATTAAAAAACGAAATTTGGTTAATGATTGTTCCAATGGTTTAATGGTAAAATTTTACGTTAAATATAAAATCTATTCGATGAAAAAAATTTTTTGTTAGTTAAAAAGTAATAATAATAACTGCATTACAATAATTAGATTAAAATTTTAAATTGTGAGCTTCAAGGAGTAGTAATTTGCGTTCTTTAGTCAATTCACAGCTTACGGTCAAGTATAAAATAAATATAATTTCAATTTTTCATTCAGTCACTTCACAGAATTTAAATATTTTTATATGCATTGCACCAATAACAGGCAAAAAAAATCTAAGCTGCATAATTATAAATTATCTATATAAATTAAATTTTTAAAGCACACATGCAGAAAATATTAAAAACATTCCTAAATGGGAAAGTTCATCAGGTTTGAGATGTTAAATCTGTGTGTACATCATAAATCTTCTTTATTGTCCACACTATTTGTCACAACTTGCAGGTTACCATAATTTCAGCTGGCGACTATGTTTCAGAAAGATATCGCCAAAATTAAGTATTCATAGCGAAGAAAAATTTGTTTCACAAAACAATGGTGGCGCTGTCTGTTTCACATAGTCCTAACTACGCCAAAAATAATTCAGAATGAACTTAAAATCTAAAATAGTTCATTAATAAAAACATAAAACTTAATTCTGGCTACACCAGTCAAAAGAGGGAAGCAAGCTTTCTTATATACTACTAGCTTTACCCTGCCGCGCATTGCTGTGGCTCAGTCTGGTTAAAAAGAAAGCACATGTTTTCAGTATGTTTAAACATTTGCATTGGTGGTATGATTTTTTTATTTAAAAAAATGTATATACACAAAACTTTACTTAACCAATATCATTTGTAATTTGTTAACCAAATACTTGAAGTTATTACAACTTATTTTTGTCTTTATGTAATGAACTTAAGTTTATTGAGATTGTATTTATAGTGGAGATTTTAAATTTGAAGATAAATTTTAAATGGCTCTACTCTGGATTCCTCGAGGGCAATGGGTTAGTTTTACAATGCTTATGGATATTTCTGTTAAATCAGAGATGTGTTCAAAAATGCACATTTCTCCAAACAAAATAACATTTGGAAACATGAATTGTATTTCCTCATGTTATATAGGTAATGTTTTGATTCTGCAGTATATCTGGCGAGCAAAGTTTTTAATGGCACTGGTGGTTCTCCAAGTTGAGATAGTTTAATTTGTCCAGGGGTACAAAAACATTCCTTTTGTTTCTCCCTTAAATTTCATTTTGCAATAATGCTGAAAACTGCGTATTTTTTTTAAAAAATCAAAATTTAAAGAACACTATCCTTTAAACAATAATTTTTTTTATACCCATAGAAATTTTTATTATTATTGGAGCTTTTTCCTGCCGGCAAATGTGCTTCCCGTTTTATTCCTATCCTTTAACATAGACCAAAAACAGCCTTAATGGACATACTAAACTCAACGAGTGGGTGAGAATCTATACTTACTGGGGAAAAAATAGATAAACCTTACAGAATAAAAAAGGTACCACAGTAAAATTAATGAAAACTTTGTCAAGGTCCTTTAATGAAAAAAGGAGAACTATTTTATATATATATTTCAATTTCAAATAGAAACAAGACTGGCGACAGCTTAAATAAGGAACAACTGTTTTGCCCCAATTCCCATCTCTATTAATTCAAGTTAATTTGCCCTCCCTTATTACACAAAAGATATTTCCTTTAAATAATACATACATACCTCCTCCATACTTAAAGCATTCTTCATTATAGTAAAATTAAATGCTATTTTTGAACATCAATCAAAACAAAAAGACATGAAATATCTACCAAAATAATTCACTTTTACACTATTATAAAACAGATTAACATATTATAAGCAATTAGTAAAATTCAAGATGTAAAGTATAATTTTACAAAATTTCCAAAATTATTATTTTTAAAAAAAATTATATTCAATTTAAAGTAATGCTTACATGATATACTGAAACATTTTATAATTTTTTTTTAAAAATGCTTATGTAAAGTATTAAGTAATGCACTAAATGCATCCAAATTATTTCAATTTTTTTTACACTTAATTTAAACTTCATATGTATCTGACAAACAAAAACAAGATGGAAGCTGGAATTTTACAAAGCTGAAACTTTTATTATGCAACGAGTCATTTGCATAATACTCATACAATGACATTCATAATCAATATCCTTAAGAAATATGCAAATATTTATAACATTAATGCAAAAATTTCTGGAATTCAAAAAGTGAATAAAAAATAATTTTAAGCCCAAAGTTCTTAAATTCATAAAGTTCTAGAGGCAATTCTACTAATTGACATATAAGTTTAAGGTACACCTTTATTTTCTCAAATTCACAAATACAAAAAAATGTAAATGGCTCTAAAGCAAACATTTTTTAATGCTACTTATTTCAAAAGCCATAACAAGAATTTTAAATTCACACATACATGAATGCATAAATAAAAATGTCATTACAAAAATAAAAATACTTTAAAAAAAAATGCAGGAAATGCATATATATCAGTAACATGATACTCATAAGATAGATTTCGATAAGATACATTTCGTAAATATATATGATATATTAAATACACACATATCTAAGACATGACACTAATTCATGATGATTACAATATTATTGATTACCAAATAATTGAACACATTGTTGAAAAACTAATGAAAATAGATTAGAGTAACTTACAAGTACTTAAAAAGTGGAGCACATTAAAGGAAATGATATAGTCCCTAAAATTATCTTGCAAATGAAAGAAAAAAGTCATCATGTTTTAAAACATTGGTTGATCTTTGACAGTACTGTAGACTTTAACAGAAAGGTGGAGAGGACACTTCACAAATGAAAACAAGCAGATTTCTCTATATTGTAATAAATGAAAAAAAAATGTTCCTAAAATATATATATAATATCCATACTGTTAATATTAATATTTCCTTTACTCATATTATATAAAAGATTTTAAAGAAGCATCAAAAGAGTTTACTACATAATTGCTTAATATAGATAATGACAGCTAAAAATTCTATCCTTAAAAGGATTAAAATTCAATTAAAAGAGAAACCTTGAGCCATTCAACATAAATAATTGTTTTATACACTACTGAAGAGGATACATTAAAAAAAGTCACTATTAGTTACATAAAATAAAGTTAAGATATACAATTAAAATTATAGAGAAATAATTCAATCTTTAGATTATGCTTACATATAAAAAGAATATTACACACATACAACCAAACCAAAGTTACCAACCTAATTAGAAAAACTTGGATGTTAAGACTAAAGAGTAAGTAAAAATCAACTAGTACATGAAAGCTTTAAAAGAGTGTTAAGGTTTCGTTATTGCCAAAATTTAAAAGTTTTCTACATAGTGTGTAATATATATATACCAGCATCTCGTCAATTGTTAAAGGTAAAGAACTGACATTCTTTTCTGATGACAAATGTATTATATGACACAAGCAATCTCCATTTAAAAGTTTGTCCACCCTTTTAAATGGTTAACACTTCATTTCCCCTTATGCATTACTGCAGCATTATGTGCAATAAACAAAACTAAATGTTGAAAGATTATTCTGTATTTTTTAAATTCATCTATAGTAAATTAGCTAATATTTTTCCTCTAAAGAAATCCCAAATCAAATTTGGAATTGTAAAAAAGGACATTTTGAATGAAATATTTTACCCCAATAAGAAATAATTTGTAGCATGTATCATTACAACCTTCAGATGCTGCAACATTATTCAATACATTTAATCATCTCTCTTTCCAATATCCACTGTGCTAATTCACAAGTCACAGCAGATATTTTAGTCTTTCTACATCAATACTGTACAGATACTGGACTACAAGAAAAGATATCTACAATATTTTAGCTCTTCTTACATTTGAATAAACACAATCCCAGAAAAAGATCCAATTCTGGACAAATGCTATTTGATTTCTCAATAGTGATAAGCTCTCTTTGAAGTTTTCACACAATTCACTATGACCACCACAAGTGCATACATCAGTATGACATGCATCACACACACACACAAAATGCATATTCTTTCCCCTTTAAGGATGTAATATAAAAGGATTCCTTTTTGCAATATTCTTTAAATGAAAGTATATTTACCTTTGAAAGACAACAATCAATGAAACCAAATTGTTCAGCCATATGAAGTGTAAATTATACAAAAATGAGCAAAGCACAAAATCAATTCTAGAAAATTACCAAAGCAGGGAAGAGGGCAGGGTCCTTCATATAATGAAACCATGTCTTTGAATCAATTAGGCACCAATAACAAAGCATGACATGACAAAATTCATGAATTTCTTAAAATTTAATAGCAATAGGTGTTTTGTCTAGTTATTTTACAGCCATTTCCAATATAAAACAATATCTTGTCAGCGATGATGGAAATTTTGCGAAAATGAGTAAAAAGGAATGACCTAGGTGTAAAAGCATAAGGAAAGGTTGAAAAGTGTAAATTTTATGTACAAAAATTGGCAGGATTGGGCCCATAAAGTATTACTTGTTAACTAATAAAGGACCAATCCTTTTTATCTATCAAATAGTACATTCATGGCTATGTAAAAAATCAAGTTTCCTATGTTTTAATGTAATTATAGTAAACAACTATTTTTTTTTAAAATGACATTATCTTTTAATTCAATATTAATTTAATGTTTATGCATCAGTAAATAATTCACAAAAATTTAAATGTCCTCCAGGGTGTTCTCTCTCAAAATTGCGGTGGAACCGAGCCACAAATCGTACTGCCACCTATATGGTGCTATGGCTAACAGGTTTACAACTAGCCCCTTGCCATGAATTTCGTGGCTTAATTCATGGGCTTAAATATGATGTTAGATGGCATAAGTAACAAAACAACACATATTTAAGGGGAAACTACACACAAAATCAAATTGCATTAATTTAATAAAAATAATCTGTTTGTCAAAAAAATCATATCTTTTCTACAAATGTTTTACAAGTTTAAAAGAAAAAATATTTATAATGTCAGTTACCTCTAGTGAATTGACAAGACAAAAGTTCCAAATTAAGGTCATCAAACAAAACAGATGGAATAGACCTCAATGACAGCTCAGAATCAAAAACTATAAAATAAAAGAAGAAATATATATCAATATTTTTTAAGATTACAATAAAACTCAGTGTTTTTAAAGCTTTAGGGCAGGGATGGCGAACCTTTTTGAGACGTGGGTCAAATTTTGCTCATATTTTTTTTTAGTACTAGCTTGTGGGTCACTAATGCCCATTTGCACCAGAGTTAAGTTTAAAAAATTTTAATTGTGCATTTTTAAAACTAAACATATTTAAAATTCAATTGACTTAACGAGTAAAAATGGGCGCTAAGCAAGTCGCTTACTACAAACATAACTAACTGAACATAACCTTACAAAAGTGCATTTCATCCGAAGACAGTTCTTGAAATATGGTTGCTTGCTTTGGTTTGTCGATTTTTTTTTCAACAAACAAAATGCAAGTAAAATTTATATTTGATATTTTGTAAACACTTTTGCTTTATTTCAAATGCTACATACTTTTATAAATATTTCTTGTCATTTGCGTAACTTTGGAACTGTAATGATCAAATTGAAGGTTATAGACAGCATTTAAATTGCTTTTGCAGTGCTTGAAAAAATACAAATAAAATGTAAATAATCGACACAAATTATAGAAGATCTAAATAAATCCGCGTAAGCAAACAAGTAGTTGCATTGCAATCGCGGGTCAGTTAAAAAGCTTGCGTAGGTCAGTGCCTGACCCACGGGTTATAGGTTCGCCATCACTGCTTTAAGGCATACACTATGCAATATATTTGATCATGTGTGAATTTAAGCACTACAAGATAGTTATATATATATATAAATAAAAGGTTCCAAATATTATACATACAATAAATATAGTACCAATGTTGAGAATTATCAGTATTGAAACAATGGCTGTTTTTTCCAAGTAAAAGTCTGAAATTGCTTCAGATATTATAAAAAGTTAAACATTAACTGTTTTTATTAAAAGGACTAGAAGTAATAATACAAAAAAAACTCTTCTTAATACACTTTTCATTTATTTGTAACCATAAGATGTCTATACAGTAATTACTAGACTATACTGCTTTTTTTAATGTACAAAATAGCTTAATCAAAAATTTAAGCATTGGAAATAATTTAGAAAAATCAGGGCAAAAAATTTTCTGTCAAAAAATGGCCTAAATACAGGGTTATTAGGAATGAATGACCCGATTACAAAGTTTAATAACTCCCAGATGAATAAACAGGAAACGATAATAATTATGACATTGTAAAGAAAAAACATGGCATTTTGAGTTTGTTTTTGTCCAATAACAGCAATGTAGCAATCAAGATGGTTTTGAAATTGTAAAAAGAAGTGGATATGGCGTTGTAACAGAAGAAGGTGTTTTGTGAGCAGAACGTTTGCCAGTAAACACGGTACAGCATGAATTTCAGAGATAATACCATAGAAATGCACTGACATCTAAGAGTATAAGAAGATGGTATAAACTTTTCCAGGAAATTGGATTCCTATGTTAAGGCAAAAGTCCAGGGCGATCAGGTTGTTCAACAGAGAATGTTGAAATAGTGTGAGAGGAATTTATACGCAGCCCAAAGAAATGGACAGTTCGGGCTAGTTGAGAACATATGTTACCCCAGTCTACCATATTGCATTGAAAAAAAATGCATTATAAGCCGTACAAATTGAAAACCATGCAAGCATTGAACCATAGTGACGAGTTGCAACGTCTAAATTACTGTCTTTACATGGATGAAGCTAAGCAAAACTATCACATTTTCAATCAACTCATATCTACTTTCCGTCAAGAAAGGTTATGTATGATAAAAATATTTCAAATTTTATCATTACAATTACATGTTAATTATCATTTTCTGTTTATTCATCTGGGAATTATTAAATTTTGTAATGGAGTCATTCATTCCTGATATAACCCTGTATTATTTGTATACTTTTTTATAAATTCATTAAAGGTATGCATTAAACTCCGAGTTGAACTTATAGAAAGAAATTACATTATGCATAAACCATTTCCTTTTCTACATATAATAATATTTAATTTACAATGCAAGATAAATTTTAAAACAATTTCAATTAAATTTGTTTAATACTAAGTGCTTAAATAAAATTGCCCACCTATTTTTTTTCAACAAATTGAACATATTGATATCAGTTAAACAACTAACAATTTATTTGTACCTTTTAACAACTTTTTTGGCCATGGGTAGCCTTGTGGTTAGAGCATCGGACTCCAGACCAGAGGGCCTGGGTTGAATGTCCGATGCCACTAAATACCACCGAGTACGTGCTAGTTAAATCAGTGGGTCCGAAAGTCTTAGGGGCGGCCAAAGCAGAAAACACGTGCAGGAAGCTGGAAAATATTTCCCTCCCCTTCAGTTCCATGCCAAAATTGTGGAGGTAGAGATAGGTGCTGTTGCGATCTATCATTAAGAAGTCCAACCTGTCTCACAGGCTATGGCAGAAAGTCGCGGAGGTTACCAAAAGATCGGGAATTTTCTGGGTAAGCCGTATTGCCCATTTATATTCCAATATTGTAATTAGTTAAAAAGATATTAATTAAAAACCTTAAAACGCCGAATTGTTTTACTTCTGCCGGTTGCTTACTTGGCGGAACTTCCCTTCCGTTTCGGCCGAGCGGTAATCTTACGTTTTCCACCATATTAAAATTGTCATCTAATTTTCGGTGTCGAAATGAGACAAAAAATAATTACAGAATCGGAAAGATCATTTATTTCGCCACGACACGGTATAATTTTTTTTGTAAAATAACGATATTTTCTATTTTTTTCGAATTTTTTAAAATAGTGTTAAAACAGATGCGTTTTTATGAAAATTATTTCTAAATCGTTGGGTATGAATTACTTTTCGTGTTATTGAATCGATATTCTACACTAATTAACTTCAAGCCTTTCTCTTTTAGATCCATTCATTTAAAAAATAAAATTTCCAAAACCTTTTTTTTTAAAGAATTTTTAAAAAGTAGTCTTAATTTTTACTTCACATTGAATAACTTCGTCATTTATGAAGATAATCTCACAAAACCTTTTTTCCGTGTGTACAGGTAATATTATCCGTAACATATACAAAGATTGAAAAAATTGCTTCAAAATTACGGATTTTAAAAAACATTTTGTGATTTTCGTAAACTTATGTTTTTCTGAGAAATAAATTAAAAAGTAGTAATTTGTACATTTTTTATTTCAAAGTACGTTATTTTTGCAAATAGCTGGTGATGTTTGAGAGCATTAACGTAAAAATTATGCCCTTAAAATGAAGGAAATGATTTTTAAAATAATTTAAAATACGCGATTTTACACCAAACTTTGGTTAACTGCGCTTGTGGCGGAGTGCGCAGAGCTCCCGCTACACTCAAGACTATAACTGCAGCACTACCGTGCGTGTCAAAGCGAAGGAGGGTGTACGCCTCGCAGAAACCCGCCGGTCGATCTTTTCATACTTGTATTAAATTTTTTCTCCTACTGGACATTGCGTCGCCATACATGACTTTTCGTGTTATTAAATCGATATTCTACACTAATTAACTTCAAGCCTTTCTCTTTTAGATCCATTCATTTAAAAAATAAAATTCCCAAAACTTTTTTTTTAAAGAATTTTTAAAAAGTAGTCTTAATTTTTACTTCACATTGAATAACTTCGTCATTTATGAAGATAATCTCACAAAACCTTTTTTCCGTGTGTACAGTAATATTATCCGTAACATATACAAAGATTGAAAAAATTGCTTCAAAATTACGGATTTAAAAAAAAAATTTTGATTTTCGTAAACTTATGTTTTTCTGAGAAATAAATTAAAGTAGTACTTTGTACATTTTTTATTTCAAAGTACGTTATTTTTGTAAATAGTTGGTGATGTTTGAGAGCATTAACGTAAAAATTATGCCCTTAAAATGAAGGTAATGATCTTTAAAATAATTCAAAATACGCGATTTTACATTTAGCCAAACATTGGCGTCGAAAATTAGCTTTGCGCCAATGACTTTTGACCTGTTTCGCCTTCCACCGCATCTAACTAAGGGTTACACTAAAAAAATTTTGCCTTAAACAGGGGGAAATCAGTAACTTTGGCGAGTAAAAAAAAAAAAAAATGTGAGTGAAAAAATTATTTTTTTGTCCTCCCATTCATTATTGTTGCCTATTTTCAATTTTCGCTACGGGTCGCGGTAGCAGAGTCGGTAAGCGCGCTTCGCTTCATTTACACCGTAAAGCAGATCGTGTCTTTGCGAGTTCGAATCGCTGGTATCTCTTTTATTTCATTTCTGCTAATTTTTCCCACGTAAATTAATTTTACTGATAAATACTTATTTTAACATGATCCTCTGTTATTTTAATGTACTTTTAATTTTTTTTTCCCATGAAAAAGGTTTTTATTTTTTATTTTTAATCATTCAAAGTAATTTCTATCTTTTTCAACAATTCGATTTTGTTCATTTCTGCTTATTTTTCCCACCCGTAAATTATTTTTTTCTTCTTCAAATATCCAAACGTTTCAAGAGCTATCTGTAGAACTTTTTTTATTAGTATTTATTCATAATGGATTTAAATTAATATATTTTTTTAAAATTAAAATGCATTCAATGCATTTCTGAGATTCATTTAAAATATTTATCAGTATCGAAATTTTTGTTCTCTTTCATAAAACTTATAGTTTACTTTAAAATGATGCGTAATTGCATGAAACTTTTTTCCCCGTGTCGAATATTTCAAAAAGTTCTCACAGTTTTACTTCAAGAATTAAAATAGTAGTGAAATTTTGTTATTTGAAAAATTTATACTTTCTGTTCTTTTTTCGGCATACAACTATTTTTAAAAATGCTGCAGTTTCGTTTCCGGGAAAAAACTATCTTTCTTTAAAGAATTTTATAGAAAAAAAACAACTTTTTTTTTTTACAAAACAATGCTGTTTTGCATATTTTATGATTTTTTCTCATATGAATCAATATCGTTGCGTTTATATAAAAATGATTTTTAAAACTTTCAGAATCAGTGATTTAAAAAATAAAAAGCCGAAAACTTTTTTGAACGAATTGTAATAAAACACTCAAAATACTTAAATCAATCATTTAATAATTTCTTCATTGAAAAAAAAAATTGCATTAAATTTTTTCCCGTGTGTCGATTTTGCTTAAAAATTACGGATTTTTAAGATTTTTTTTGTGATTTTCGTAATATAAAGTTTTTGCGAGAAACAATATAAGCATTATTTTTGTAACATTTTTTTTTCAAAAATTATTGTTGTTTCCAATCAATATGTGAACACTTGGAATTTTCAATTAAAAATTGAGCCATAAAAAATAATGAAAACTTTAAAGACATTCTAAAGGCTTTGCGCATGCGCGAGAATCATTATTATTATCCCCCCCCCTGTTTAACGCTCAGTGGCCAAGGTCAAACTTGATGTTGCAATATTTTTTCCGTTATTCATTACTAGATTAATTATGTAATGACAACACTGTATAATCTGTTTTTTTCTGGATAAAACGATAGATTATAGTTTTCTGGACTATACTTTAGCTACCAGTATATAACGATTCAGTGGCAAATGAAAATACCACACATACACACAAACCCTTTGTATTATTTTTAGCTCTAAGAAAATAATTATTGTTAAAATAATGAATATGCTTTGTTTTTCGTAATATATTATATCAGAACGTTTTCTTTGTTGCTTTAAATATACATTTTTTTAAGTAAAAAAGAATTGTTTTCTGTAAATCATTCATCGTAAGTTTTCAATCGTTACGTATAAGGATTTCTTATAACTATGATAAGTAAACCATCTGAACTAAAAAGATTCATACTTTGCTCTTTTAAACGCCGAATTGTTTTACTCCTGCCGGTTGTTTACTTGGCGGAACTTCCCTTCCGTTTCGGCCGAGCGGTAATCTTACGTTTTCCACCATATTAAAATTGTCATCTAATTTTCGGTGTCGAAATGAGACAAAAAATAATTACAGAATCGGAAAGATCATTTATTTCGCCACGACACGGTATAATTTTTTTTGTAAAATAACGATATTTTCTATTTTTTTCGAATTTTTTAAAATAGTGTTAAAACAGATGCGTTTTTATGAAAATTATTTCTAAATCGTTGGGTATGAATTACTTTTCGTGTTATTAAATCGATATTCCACACTAATTAATTTCAAGCCTTTCTCTTTTAGATCCATTCATTTAAGAAATAAAATTACCAAAACTTTTTTTTAAAGAATTTTTAAAAAGTAGTCCCAATTTTTACTTCACATTGAATAACTTCGTCATTTATGAAGGTAATCTCACAAAACCTTTTTTCCATGTGTAAAGCAATATTATACGTAACATATACGAAGATTGAAAAAATTGCTTCAAAATTACAGATTTTAAAAAACATTTTGTGATTTTCGTAAACTGCTGTTTTTCTGAAAAATAACTTAAATAATAGTTTTTGTACATTTTTTATTTCAAAGTACGTTATTTTTGCAAATAGTTTGTGAAGTTTGAGAGCATTAACTTAAAAATTATGCCCTAAAAATGAAGGTAATGATTTTTAAAATAATTAATAATACGCGATTTTACATTTAGGCAAACATTGGCGTCGAAAATTAGCTTTGCGCCAAAGACTTTTGAAATGTTTCGCCGTCGACCGCATCTAACTCAAGGGTTACACTAAAAAAATTCTGCCTTAAACAGGGGGAAATCAGTAACTTTGGCGAGTAAAAAAAAATGCGAGTGAAAAAGTGATTTTTTCGTCAATTTTTCTTTATATAATTTTCAAAATTAAATAACTATGTATGTCAGACTAAGATGATAAAATGCATTCAATGCATTTCTAAGATTCATTTAAAATATTTATCAGTATCGAAATTTTTATTCTCTTTCATAAAACTTATAGTTTACTTTAAAATAATGCCTAATGTATATTTCTTTTTTTTGACATATAATTTCATAATAAAATCGAAGAATTTGCCCATTTTGAAACTTTTTTTTGCATAACTTCCTTAGAAAAAAAAAGCTATGTTCATATTATATATTCTTTATTGCTTTTTATTAAAATATCAAAAATCAATAAATTTTTTGCAATACATTTAAATGTAATCTTCAATCGAAATCTTTCAATCGTTATGCGAATATCCTGTGGATTCCCTCCAATTAAAAATTAACTTCAATTTGAACCTCCACATTCATTATTGCTGCCTATTTTCATTTTTCGCTACGGGTCTGGGTAGCTCAGTTGGATAGCGCGTCGCTTCCGCTACACCGTAGAGCGGATCGTGTCGCTGCGAGTTCGAATCCGGGGATCTCTTTTTTTTCATTTCTGCTAATTTTTCCCACGTAAATTAATTTTACTGATAAATACTTATTTTAACATGATCCTCTGTTATTTTAATGTACTTTTCATTTTTTTTGGGCCTTCAAAAAGGTTTTTTTCTGATTTTTAATCATTCAAAGTAATTTCTATCTTTTTCAACAATTCCTAACAAAAAGCTTTCATTTCTGTTTATTTTTCCCACGTAAATTTTCAGTGCTGCCATTATTTAAGCAAACGGAATGTCACAATTAATTGCTAAATGAACATTTTTAATGTAAAAATATTAATAAGTTATAGTTTTGTATTTTATAAATATCGATGAATTTAAAAGAAAATGATTTTTAAAAAGTTCATTGATATTTAGAATCAGTGATTAAAAAAATAAAATGCCGAAAACAATCTTTTTTTTTAATTTAAAAAAAAACACCTTTTTTTTTAGAAAACAAAGATATTTTGCAAATTTCATGATTTTTTCTAATATTAATCAACATCGTTACTTTTAAATAAAAATGATTTTTAAAACTTTTAAAATCAGTGATTTTCAAAAGAAAAGCCAAAAACTTTTTTGAACAAATTTTAATAAAACACTCAAAATACTTAAATCAATCATTTAATAATTTCTTCTTTTATAAAGGTAATTGCATGAAACCTTTTCCCCCCGTGTCGAATATTTCAAAAAATTCTCACAATTTTACTTCAAAAATTAAAATAGTAGTGAAATTTTGTAATTTGAAAAATTTATACTTCCTGTCTTTTTTTCAGCACACAACTATTTTTAAAAATGCTACAGTTTTGTTTCTGGGCAATAAAAAATTGCAATGAAAGAATTGGAAAGTGAGTGGGTGATTTTTAAATTCGCACTGTTTGCCTATTCGATGGTTTTTGGAGACGGACCTCGAAATTTTCAACCATGCTCAAGTCATTAACGTAAAAGTTAAGCTCTCAAAAAAAGAAAAAATGAAAAGTTTAAAAAAAATTCTCAATTACGTCAAGGTCATTCATTCACTTTGCGTTTTCTTTCTGTTTGGAAGACGTGAAAGGTTGCGGTTGTTTTGAGTCTTTCGCTGACGTAGTAAAAAGGGGAATTCCCTTATATCATTTGGCGCAGGACACAACCGATAGTTTTTTTTAATTCTTAGATTGCTTTATTGAAGAACAGTGGAATATAAGAAAAATATATCATAAAAAAGGAAATATTCTGAAATATATTTTCTATCACATGTATTATTTTCTTTTTGAATTTTATACTGTGAATATGTAAATAAAGGCTTATGAACATTTTAAATCAATTTTATCATAAAATAATTAATAAGTTAGTTTTGTATAAAAACAAACTTTTTTTCTTCAAATACGTGTTTAAATAATTTAATTAACACAGTGTCGAATGAAAAACTGAAATTAAAATAAAAAAATTAAATGTTTTTATCAGATAGTATTATTTTCTTTTTGAATGATTTTTTTCAGTGAATGTGTACTTATAACTAGGTTTTTCACATAGTGTTTTTCTTAGCACTTACATATGTTTAATCAAACATCCAAACGTTTCAAGAGCTATCTGTAGAATTTTTATTATTATTATTTATAGATAATGTGGATTTAAATTAATATATTTTTTAAAATCAAATGAATATTTCTATTATTTCCTTATTAAATGAATTATTTGTTAATAAAAAGTATATCGCCTATTATTTTGGATAAAAATACGTTCTAGAGACATTTTTAAGCTAACTGTAAGTAGTGATTGATTGATTAATGAAAACCTGAAAATTATTTTATTATTTTAGATTCTTAAAAATTATCTATTATTAAAAAACGATGACTTTTTTTTTACTCAAGCATCAAAATAGTTTTCTTTTTATTGTTTAAATTTATTATTTTTTTACTAAAGCAATATTGTTTTTGATATGTCATGAATAGAAACTTGAAGATAAATCTTATATCTGAGGGGAGAGTCAGGGGGAAAATAGTTCTACACTCAAAAAAGCCACTGTAACACCGTGCTGTAGAAAGATAATTGAAACCTGTTTGACATTAGTAAGATCTGGGAGATATTTTTTTTTCGAAAAAGGGAATTGTAGTTGTGATGTCGTTTTGTGTTGGGTATGATGTTGTTGAGGTTTCATCCAACATACGTCTTTTTTTAGGACAGCACTTTATTTACAGTAAACACATAAAAAGAAATATTAAACGCAAATTGTAACTACCCACGCGGGAAATTTCTCTATCCTGGCCACCGCCCTAACGCGCCGGTGCCGAGAAGCTATCTATCTCAAAAACAAACAACACATTCTTACGGTAGGGGGACACAGTGCGCCTCCTGGTGAGGGGAGGAAACACTACACCCCACACACAAGATTGAAGTGTCACACATGATACTCAATCTGATAATAAAATAAATGGGCATGAAATAATATACATTAATAGCATACACTAAGATATAAGTAGCTAGCATTATCTCACACATAAAAAAAAATATAAGTATACATAACTAAATTAAGAATAGCATTTTGATATCCATAATTATACCATAATAATCAAGAAAATTGAAATTTAAGAAATACACAAAATAAACAACAGTTAGTTAAAAAATATTTGAAAGCAAATTCTAAAAAAACATTAGCATTTTTTTTTAAAAAATGTAAATAGATACACAAGTAATATAACGAAATATATAAAATGAGATTCAGAAAATATTGTTCACTAAATCTAAAAATGTTCCTTTTAAAATTGAAAGGCACACTTGTTACACTAATCGTAAGAGTGCATCAGCATGAGGCATTTTCACACCAGGGCAATGTTTGATTGTCACATTGAACTTCTGTAGAGCAAAAGCCCATCTTTGTAGCCTCGCAGATTGTGGTGCACTCTTTGTCAAGTAAGGTAAAGGGTTATGATCAGTATAAAATTCAATTTCAGTCCCAAATACCCATACTTCGAACTTTTTTAAGCTCCACACAATAGCAAATGCTTCTCGTTCAATAGTTGACCATGACTGTTGGGTCTTGCTTAATTTTTGACTTGCATAAGCAATTGGGTAACACTTATCACCACATTTTTGTGACAGGCAAGCAGCTATGCCAATTTGGGATGCATCTGAATGAATGGTATACGGTTTATCAGGCACTGGAGAGTACAGCGAAGGTGCTTCCGCTAAAGCTTTTTTCAGAAGATGAAATGAGAAGTCATGTTTCTCAGTCCATGGGATGGAATCAGGTACTCTCTTTTTGGTGAGTTCGGTCAATGGATACACAAGTTCAGAATATCTGGGTATATACTCACGATAGTAATTGCACAGTCCAAGCACACTACGAAGCTCCTTCTTCGTTTTAGGCACTGGTAAATTGTTGATAACTGCAGTCTTTTCAGGATCTGGTTCGTGCTTACCAGAACCGATGATATGTCCCAAATATTTAATTTGAGTTTTTCCAAAGCCACACTTTTTAAGGTTCACAGTGAAATTTAACTGTGAAAGTTTCGTTAAAATAGTATCCAAATGAAGAAGGTGTTCTTCCCAATTTTTGGAGAAGATTGCGATGTCATCAATGTAGGCACGTGAAAATTCTCTATAACACGATAATGCTTTGTTCATTTCACGCTGAAATGTAGCAGAGGCATTTTTCAAACCAAAACTCATCACCTTGAAGCGGTACTGTTGACGATGAGTCTTGAAAGATGTAAGATTTTTGCTGTCTTCCGCCATGGGTATAGCCCAGTACCCTTTCAAGAGATCTAATGTTGTGATGATATTGGCTCTTCCAATAGAATGTATGAGCTCCACAGCATCTTCCATCGGAAAATCATCAGACAAACTCTCAGAGTTAAGAGCTCTGAAGTCAACGCAGAGTCGCAGGGTACCATCTTTCTTGTTAACGCAAACAATTGGATAGGCTATTTCTGCATCAGATTCTTCAATTAAATCAAGTCGTAAGAGCTCCTCTATCTGCTCATCAACTTTAATCTTCAAGGACTCTGGGATGCGATACAAGAATGGCTTCTTCCGCTCAATATTAGGCTTTAAGCGAATTCGATGAGCTCCTACTTTGGCTATTTTCACATCACTTGTGAATAGTGTACGGTGTTTTAGAAGAATTGCTAACACTTGTTCTCTCTCAGTCTCCTTCAAATGATTCAGATCGGTTTCATGTAGAACTCTTTCAGATGTGGATCTCGATAAATTAGGAGTGGGATGGATTTCTCCGAATTCGTGGTCATCTTCAAAAATAACTCCAACTGCAAGTGCACGAGGATGGTATTTCCTGATCTTATTCACATGAACATGTCTTACAGTTCCGTCGGGGAGTTTAACTTTATATGAATGGGGTGGATGGTGTTGAATTATCTCTCCAGGTCCAGTCCATCTAGCATAGATCTTATTACTAGAATCTGGTATCAGCAAAACAACTTGTTCTCCGATGCTAAAATTCTTTACGGATGACCTCTTGTTGAAGTAATCTCCATAGCTTTTTTGTTTCTGAGCAGCAGTTAAAGATGCACTCTCAGCAGCTTTTTCCATCTTGATCTTCATTTCCTGAAGGTAATCAGCAGCTGACTGGGAAATGTTCGTCGGAAGATGTATTTCGCCTGCCCAGGATGATTTAAGAATTGCCAACGGCCCTCGAGCTTCTCTGCCATAAAGTAACCTAAATGGTGATACACCAGTGGTAGTGTTTGGTACTTCACGGTATGCAAACAACAGAAAAGGTAATTGTCGATCCCAGTTTCTTGGATTTTCACGAATAACATGATGAAGCATATCCTTCAACACCCTATTCCATCTTTCAACTAGTCCGGTGCTGGCCGGATAGCCAGGACAGGAAAACCTAGGACTAGATCCAATCCTTTTCGTAAATTCTTGGGTTAGAGCCGACTTGAAATTTGTGCCTTGATCACTGGCAATTATACTCGGAATTCCAGTCCTCGAGAATATTTGCAATAAAGAGTCACATGCGGTCTTGGCTGTAAGTGATCTAAGTGGTACTGCCTCAGGCCAACGTGTGTGTTGATCCATCATACAAAGGACATATTTGTGCCCTCTACCCGATGGTGGTTGAATAGGTCCGATCACATCAATGTTTACTATCTCAAAGGGAAGCTCCGGACGGACAATAGGTGTAATGGGAGCTCTATCTCCAATTTTCTCAGATTTCCGAAGCTGGCACCCTTTGCATGTCTGGACAAATTCAGCAATTTCCCTAGACATATTTGGCCAAAAGAAATTATATTTTATCCTCTCTTTTGTTTTCTTTACCCCCATATGACCTCCAAAAACTGACTCATGTGCTAGTTTCATCACTTTGTCTATTCTGCAACGCGGTAAAACTAATTGCATTACGGGTTCATTTAGAATTTTATCCCTGTGATAAATTAATTCCTCAACTAATAAAAAATTTCCTTTATTTAATTTCAACTCTGCACGAACCTTTTTAAGAGAATCACAATTATTCCGTTCATCTTTCATTTTACTGTAATCCGAATTAAAATTTAAATTATCTGAGTCGCTCTCAACATAAAATATTTCGTTCCCGGATTCTGCGTCATTTTCATCATTTGAAAACGGAGTAAAACTATCAATCGATTCGGCAAAAGTATCATTTTCTTTTTATTAGTTTTATCATTTATCGAACATAAAGCCTCATACAAAGAAGGAGGTATTAAAGCCTCAGCATTTAATTTATCCGTGATCGCTACCAAGCAATCCATTGGATGATTCAAAGAATTATTGTCAAGAGTAATAGAGGTTTTAATTAGTTTCGCTTCTACATTCTCTCCAAATGCAGAGCTTAAAGTAATCTTTCCGAATTCATCATTAGAATTATCTGGAAAAATATTAGAATTACATATAAAAATTTGAGTTCCGCTATCCAAAACACAATTTATTGCTTTCCCGTTAATATAAATAATAACATATTTTAAAGGTTCAAGGTCAACTTTCGGTTGTAAATATTGTACTTGAGAAGTCTCTTTTTTCTCATTTTTTAATTTAGAATATTTTTTATTACAATCTCGAGCTAAATGATTCTCACCGCAAATGTAACATTCTATTTTTTTATTTACTTTACTTTGTTTTGAGTTATAAATTTTATTTTCTTTCGAATTAAGATTTGTTTTGTCTCGTCTCGAGTGAGGTGGGATATATTTAAAATAATTTCGCAAGCCATTTTGATTATGACATGCTTTATGTGAAAACTCGGAAAAAGTTCTTCCTTTACAAGCATAAAACATGTCACACTCTTTTCCCATTTGAATTGGTTTAAACCAGCTTTGCTCCTGCTTGATATTTATATGAACGGCAGTTTCATCATCTAGCGTTTGATATAATTTATCGCTAACAATTAACTCTTTTAAAGAATTAAAATCATTGACATTTCTCAAATGACAGTATTGATCCCAATTGGTTAATAAACGAGATGCAAACTGAACATGCGTTTCATTTTGCATTCGTTTCGCTTTTTGAAAATTTTGCAAGCAAATTAAAGGCGTTGGCTCAAATTCTCTTAAAACTAAACTTTTTAACTTATCATAATCGCCTATTTCTGCGTCTTTTACATAAACTAAAATATTTTCGGCCTTTTCACCTAGCAAATTTAAAAGAATCTCTCCCTTAAATTCATCCGGCACATTTTTGGTTTTAAAAGAACGCTCTAAAGAAGAGAAAAATAAATTCCATCCCTCTTGTTTTTTAGGAATCGGAAGAGATAATGTGCGCACACTTTGAATGAAATTTTCTATCGAAGTTTGATTTGTTTCGGGATTTATTCGCTGCAAATCATTGCTATCCCTTTGACTATCCACTTTAGCCCTTTCTAAATTTATTTTACCAAGTTCTATTTCTAATTTAATTTGTTCGAGTTTTATTTTTTCAAACTCAAGTTTCGATTGTTCCGTTAAACGCTCTTGTTCTTCTTTCGACTTTCTATCCGCGATAATCGAGTCCAAATAGTCATCGATAAACACTTTATCGGTTTTGTATTTGTCGCTATTTAAAATTAAATTTTTTAAATCCAACACTTTCATTTCTGGATTTATTATCTCGCCTAATTCATCAGCAATTAATGTTAATTCTTCCTTTCTCGCTCCACGAAACATGATTGAAAGGAATTATATACTAAATGAATTAACCCCCAAAATTTTGTAAATAACAGTTGCTGAACTCGCTCAAACAAAACAAAAGGATTGCCTACCTCGTAGTTCCTTTTGATGTCTTGCTTCACTCAGGTTTCGATCCTGTCGTTAATGCGACAGTGTGATGTCGTTTTGTGTTGGGTATGATGTTGTTGAGGTTTCATCCAACATACGTCTTTTTTGAGGACAGCACTTTATTTACAGTAAACACATAAAAAGAAATATTAAACGCAAATTGTAACTACCCACGCGGGAAATTTCTCTATCCTGGCCACCGCCCTAACGCGCCGGTGCCGAGAAGCTATCTATCTCAAAAACAAACAACACATTCTTACGGTAGGGGGACACAGTGCGCCTCCTGGTGAGGGGAGGAAACACTACAGTAGTGACGTTAATATAAAGGAATCACACACATACCAGGAACTTTGATAAAGGAAGGTGAATTTCCATGGCAGTATGTTATGCATTCGAAACAAATTTTAATAAAACACTCAAAATACTTAAAACAATCATTTAATAATTTCTTCTTTTATAAAGATAATTGCATGAAACATTTTTCCCGTGTGTCGAATATTTCAAAAAATCCTCACAATTTTACTTCAATATTTGAAATAGTAGTGAAATTTTGAAATTTGAAAAATTTCTACTTTTCTGTTTTTTTTCAACATACAAGTATCTTAAAAAATGCTACATTTTCGTTTCCGGGGACTAAAAAATTGCAACGAAAGAACTGAAAACTGAGCGAGTGATTTTTAAATTCGCACTGTTCGCCTATTCGAGGGTTATTGGCGATGGACCTCGAAATTTTCAACCATGGTCAAGTGACGAGGACGAAACCTGAGCTTTCACCCATCTCTAATAATTAGAACACCAAACCAACGCAAGAACAAATTTCGAAAAAGGGAGTTTTAATGACATAGTTAAAGAAATCACTCACATCGCGCACATAAGTGCTATCGGCCTGAGGGAAACACGAAATTTCCATGGAGATGAAGTTAATCACTCGGTAAAAGCCCGTGCAACGCCGGGCTAAGCGGAGAGGAAAGAAAGAAGAAATCAAAGTAATTTCGAAAAATAATATTGGAAGTGTTGAATTTGTGAAGAGAAGGGAAAATGTTAAGCAACAAAGCCATGACACGCACTCACATCGTACACGTCAAAACCACACAAAAGTGTTGGCGTCAGAAAGAAAGGAGGAAATTAACATGGGGATTGAGTTATACCCTCGGTATAACTTAATCCCCATGTTAATTTCACATATGCACATATATATGCACTCGGTAAAAGCCCGTGCAACGCCGGGCCATGAAAGCTAGTCTACACTATTAAAATTCGAAGGTAAACAAGCGTATCTATGTATGTATCTATCTATCTATCTATGTGCGTCTATCTTCTCACGAACAGCACCACGCAGAAAGTCGCAGAAGGTACCAAAAGATCGGAAATTTTCCGGGGAAGCCGTATTGCCTATTTATATTCCGATATTGTAATTATAATTAAAAACCTTAAAACGCCGAATTGTTTTACTCCTGCCGGTTGTTTACTTGGCGGAACTTCCCTTCCGTTTCGGCCGAGCGGTAATCTTACGTTTTCCACCATATTAAAATTGTCATCCGATTTTCGGTGTCGAAATTAGACAAAAAATAATTACAGAATCGGAAAGATCATTTATTTCGCCACGACACGGTGTAATTTTTTTTGTAAAATAACGATATTTTCTATTTTTTTCGAATTTTTTAAAATAGTGTTAAAACTGATGCGTTTTTATGAAAATTATTTCTAAATCGTTGGGTATGAATTACTTTTCGTGTTATTAAATCGATATTCTACACTAATTAACTTCAAGCCTTTCTCTTTTAGATCCATTCATTTAAAAAATAAAATTCCCAAAACTTTTCTTTTAAAGAATTTTTAAAAAGTAGTCTTAATTTTTACTTCACATTGAATAACTTCGTCATTTATGAAGATAATCTCACAAAACCTTTTTTCCATGTGTAAAGCAATATTATACGTAACATATACGAAGATTGAAAAAATTGCTTCAAAATTACAGATTTTAAAAAACATTTTGTGATTTTCGTAAACTGCTGTTTTTCTGAGAAAAATAATTAAATATAGTTTTTGTACATTTTTTATTTCAAAGTACGTTATTTTTGCAAATAGTTTGTGAAGTTTGAGAGCATTAACGTAAAAATTATGCCCTTAAAATGAAGGTAATGATTTTTAAAATAATTAAAATACGCGATTTTACATTTAGGCAAACATTGGCGTCGAAAATTAGCTTTGCGCCAAAGACTTTTGAAATGTTTCGCCGTCGACCGCATCTAACTCAAGGGTTACACTAAAAAAATTCTGCCTTAAACAGGGGGAAATCAGTAACTTTGGCGAGTAAAAAAAAATGCGAGTGAAAAAGTGATTTTTTCGTCAATTTTTCTTTATATAATTTTCAAAATTAAATAACTATGTATGTCAGACTAAGATGATAAATGCATTCAATGCATTTCCAAGATTCATTTAAAATATTTATCAGTATCGAAATTTTTATTCTCTTTCATAAAACTTATAGTTTACTTTAAAATAATGCCTAATGTATATTCTTTTTTTGACATATAATTTCATAATAAAATCGAAGAATTTGCCCATTTTGAAACTTTTTTTTTGCATAACTTCCTTAGAAAAAAAAAGCTATGTTCATATTATATATTCTTTATTGCTTTTTATTAAAATATCAAAAATCAATAAATTTTTTGCAATAATTTAAATGTAATCTTCAATCGAAATCTTTCAATCGTTATGCGAATATCCTGTGGATTCCCTCCAATTAAAAATTAACTTCAATTTGAACCTCCACATTCATTATTGCTGCCTATTTTCATTTTTCGCTACGGTCTGGGTAGCTCAGTTGGATAGCGCGTCGCTTCCGCTACACCGTAGAGCGGATCGTGTCGCTGCGAGTTGAATCCGGGGATCTCTTTTTTTCATTTCTGCAATTTTTCCCACGTAAATTAATTTTACTGATAAATACTTATTTAACATGATCCTCTGTTATTTTAATGTACTTTTCATTTTTTTTGGCCTTCAAAAAGGTTTTTTTCTGATTTTTAATCATTCAAAGTAATTTCTATCTTTTCAACAATTCCTAACAGAAGCTTTCATTTCTGTTTATTTTTCCCACGTAATTTTTCAGTGCTGCATTATTTAAGCAAACGGAATGTCACAATTAATTGCTAAATGAATATTTTTAATCAATTTTAATGTAAAAATATTAATAAGTTATAGTTTTGTATTTTATAAATATCGATGAATTTAAAAGAAAATGATTTTTAAAAAGTTCATTGATATTTAGAAACAGTGATTAAAAAAGTAAAATGCCGAAAACTATATGTCACAATTAATTGCTAAATGAGCATTTTTAATCAATTTTATTAAAAATAATTAATAAGTTAGTTTTGTATAATATAATTTTTTCCGCAGATACGTGTTTAAATAATTTTAACACAGAGTGGAATGAAAAACTATAAAACAATATCCTCATCACTACTACATCCAAATTGGAAGACACTCTCTCTTCCACCAGATTCCAAAACCGAGCCGCCAAAGATCATCGCCTCGAAGCCCCGCCTACCGGCCTGATCGCCACTCATCCAATTGCTAAGCTCCATACTATCCAGCATGAAAATGCAACTTAACCAAGACCTATACAGAACTTTTCCTAGCCAGATAAGGGTCTGAGGGTTCCCAGAAACCCATGAACCCGAAATTATATCCGTATTTTTTTTTTCCCTTGAAAAAGGTTTTTAATTTTTTTCCCCCGGAAATAGTCAGTTAAATAGACATAAATTCCTTAGGCAAAAAAAAAACACCTATGTTCATATTATATATTCTTTATTATTAATTTTTTTTTTAAATATCAAAAATCAATAAATTTTTTACAATACATTTAAATGTAATCGTGAATCGAAATTTTTCAATCTTTATGTGAATATCGTTATGTGACAATCGTGAATCTGGCTGCTCTGGCTTACCGCCATTTCTAAAATATTTTTGACTTTCTATGGTCAAAGAAAAAAAAGCTAAAAAATTTTTTTGCATTTCTTGGACAAAGAAAAAAAGATAAGTACTCTCTTTTTAAGTTTTAATTAATATTTTTACTTTGTTTGATTGTTTCTGTTTTAGTTTAGTTGTCGATTTTCAAAGGAATTACTCAAACCTAACGTATTTATTTGTAGAGTATAGTGCAAAAGTTTAAATTCATTTTGTATGTGTCTTTTTTAAAAGTTAAGCTGTTAAGTTTTAATTAATATTTTTACTTTGTTTGATTGTTTCTATTTTAATTTTGTTGTAGATTTTCAAAGTAATTCTTCAAACGTAACGTATTTATTTGCATAATATTAGATCAGTGATAAACTTTAAATTGTTTTTGTATATGTCTTTCTTAAAAGTAAAAATAGGTGCTTGAAACTTTATTTTGTAGTAATTTATTTAGCATGTTTTAATGTTGAAAATCATTGCATCGTATTAATTCAATTTGTAAATCAGGTCTAGCTCTAAAGTTTTAAATAGTTTCCCCCCCCCGCTTTGTTTTGATTGTTTTTCATCTGCAATGCCTAAACGGAAAAGAAGCATTACAGGTGATGCTGCCCGTAGAAGGCAGGCAATTAGAGAAGGCAAAAGAAGAGCCACTGAAACTGAAGGAGAAAGAAGTCACCGATTGGCAGCCATGGCACAACGTGACCAGGAGAGAAGAGCGGAGGAAACTGAAGAACAGAGAAGTCACCGATTGGCTGCCATGGTACAACGTGACCAGGATAGAAGAGCGGAAGAACAGAGAAGTCACCGATTGGCTGTGACCGATTGAAAAAATTGCTTCAAAATTACGGATCCCCTCAATTAAAAATTAAATTCAATTTGAACCGACCATTCATTATTATTGCCTATTTTCTGTTCTGTTACTAACCTGCGTGGCGTGATTGGCTAACGCGCCGCTTTCGCGAAGTATCTTAATTCTTTCTTATGGCTGGGTTCGAATCTAGCGAATTTCATTTTGTTCGTTTCTGCTTATTTTTCCCACGTAAATTAATTTTACTGATAAATACTTATTTTAACATGATCCTCTGTTATTTTAATGTACTTTTCATTTTTTTTTTTTTTGCCTTAAAAAAGGTTTTTTTTCTGATTTTTAATCATTCAAAGTAATTTCTATCTTTTTCAACAATTCCTAACAAAAAGCTTTCATTTCTGTTTATTTTTCCCACGTAAATTTTCAGTGCTGCCATTATTTAAGCAAACGGAATGTCACAATTAATTGCTAAATGAACATTTTTAATGTAAAAATATTAATAAGTTATAGTTTTGTATTTTATAAATATCGATGAATTTAAAAGAAAATGATTTTTAAAAAGTTCATTGATATTTAGAATCAGTGATTAAAAAAATAAAATGCCGAAAACAAACTTTTTTTTTAATTTAAAAAAAAAACACCTTTTTTTTAGAAAACAAAGATATTTTGCAAATTTCATGATTTTTTCTAATATTAATCAACATCGTTACTTTTAAATAAAAATGATTTTTAAAACTTTTAAAATCAGTGATTTTCAAAAGAAAAGCCAAAAACTTTTTTGAACAAATTTTAATAAAACACTCAAAATACTTAAATCAATCATTTAATAATTTCTTCTTTTATAAAGGTAATTGCATGAAACCTTTTCCCCCCGTGTCGAATATTTCAAAAAATTCTCACAATTTTACTTCAAAAATTAAAATAGTAGTGAAATTTTGTAATTTGAAAAATTTATACTTCCTGTCTTTTTTTCAGCACACAACTATTTTTAAAAATGCTACAGTTTTGTTTCTGGGCAATAAAAAATTGCAATGAAAGAATTGGAAAGTGAGTGGGTGATTTTTAAATTCGCACTGTTTGCCTATTCGATGGTTTTTGGAGACGGACCTCGAAATTTTCAACCATGCTCAAGTCATTAACGTAAAAGTTAAGCTCTCAAAAAAAGAAAAAATGAAAAGTTTAAAAAAAATTATCAATAACGTCAAGGTCATTCATTCACTTTGCGTTTTCTTTCTGTTTGGAAGACGTGAAAGGTTGCGGTTGTTTTGAGTCTTTCGCTGACGTAGTAAAAAGGGGAATTCCCTTATATCATTTGGCGCAGGACACAACCGATAGTTTTTTTTAATTCTTAGATTGCTTTATTGAAAAACAGTGGAATATAAGAAAAATATATCATAAAAAAGGAAATATTCTGAAATATATTTTCTATCACATGTATTATTTTCTTTTTGAATTTTATACTGTGAATATGTAAATAAAGGCTTATGAACATTTTAAATCAATTTTATCATAAAATAATTAATAAGTTAGTTTTGTATAAAAACAAACTTTTTTTCTTCAAATACGTGTTTAAATAATTTAATTAACACAGTGTCGAATGAAAAACTGAAATTAAAATAAAAAAATTAAATGTTTTTATCAGATAGTATTATTTTCTTTTTGAATGATTTTTTTCAGTGAATGTGTACTTATAACTAGGTTTTTCACATAGTGTTTTTCTTAGCACTTACATATGTTTAATCAAACATCCAAACGTTTCAAGAGCTATCTGTAGAATTTTTATTATTATTATTTATAGATAATGTGGATTTAAATTAATATATTTTTTAAAATCAAATGAATATTTCTATTATTTCCTTATTAAATTAATTATTTGTTAATAAAAAGTATATCGCCTATTATTTTGGATAAAAATACGTTCTAGAGAGAGACATTTTTAAGCTAACTGTAAGTAGTGATTGATTGATTAATGAAAACCTGAAAATTATTTTATTATTTTAGATTCTTAAAAATTATCTATTATTAAAAAACGATGACTTTTTTTTTACTCAAGCATCAAAATAGTTTTCTTTTTATTGTTTAAATTTATTATTTTTTTACTAAAGCAATATTGTTTTTGATATGTCATGAATAGAAACTTGAAGATAAATCTTATATCTGAGGGGAGAGTCAGGGGGAAAATAGTTCTACACTCAAAAAAGCCACTGTAACACCGTGCTGTAGAAAGAGAATTGAAACCTGTTTGACATTAGTAAGATCTGGGAGATATTTTTTTTTTCGAAAAAGGGAATTGTAGTGACGTTAATATAAAGGAATCACACACATACCAGGAACTTTGATAAAGGAAGGTGAATTTCCATGGCAGTATGTTATGCATTCGAAACAAATTTTAATAAAACACTCAAAATACTTAAAACAATCATTTAATAATTTCTTCTTTTATAAAGATAATTGCATGAAACATTTTTCCCGTGTGTCGAATATTTCAAAAAATCCTCACAATTTTACTTCAATATTTGAAATAGTAGTGAAATTTTGAAATTTAAAAAATTTCTACTTTTCTGTCTTTTTTCAACATACAACTATCTTAAAAAATGCTACATTTTCGTATCCGGGGACTAAAAAATTGCAACGAAAGAACTGAAAACTGAGCGAGTGATTTTTAAATTCGCACTGTTCGCCTATTCGAGGGTTATTGGCGATGGACCTCGAAATTTTCAACCATGGTCAAGGGACGAGGACGAAACCTGAGCTTTCACCCATCTCTAATAATTAGAACACCAAACCAACGCAAGAACAAATTTCGAAAAAGGGAGTTTTAATGACATAGTTAAAGAAATCACTCACATCGCGCACATAAGTGCTATCGGCCTGAGGGAAACACGAAATTTCCATGGGGATGAAGTTAATCACTCGGTAAAAGCCCGTGCAACGCCGGGCTAAGCGGAGAGGAAAGAAAGAAGAAATCAAAGTAATTTCGAAAAATAATATTGCAAGTGTTGAATTTGTGAAGAGAAGGGAAAATGTTAAGCAACAAAGCCATGACACGCACTCACATCGTACACGTCAAAACCACACAAAAGTGTTGGCGTCAGAAAGAAAGGAGGAAATTAACATGGGGATTAAGTTATCCCCATGTTAATTTCACATATGCACATATATATGCACTCGGTAAAAGCCCGTGCAACGCCGGGCCATGAAAGCTAGTCTACACTATTAAAATTCGAAGGTAAACAAACGTATCTATGTATGTATCTATCTATCTATCTATGTGCGTCTATCTTCTCACGAACAGCACCACGCAGAAAGTCGCGGAAGGTACCAAAAGATCGGGAATTTTCCGGGGAAGCCGTATTGCCTATTTATATTCCGATATTGTAATTAGTTAAAAAGATATTAATTAAAAACCTTAAAACGCCGAATTGTTTTACTCCTGCCGGTTGTTTACTTGGCGGAACTTCCCTTCCGTTTCGGCCGAGCGGTAATCTTACGTTTTCCACCATATTAAAATTGTCATCCGATTTTCGGTGTCGAAATTAGACAAAAAATAATTACAGAATCGGAAAGATCATTTATTTCGCCACGACACGGTGTAATTTTTTTTGTAAAATAACGATATTTTCTATTTTTTAAAATAGTGTTAAAACTGATGCGTTTTTATGAAAATTATTTCTAAATCGTTGGGTATGAATTACTTTTCGTGTTATTAAATCGATATTCTACACTAATTAACTTCAAGCCTTTCTCTTTTAGATCCATTCATTTAAAAAATAAAATTCCGAAAACTTTTTTTTTATAGAATTTTTAAAAAGTAGTCTTAATTTTTACTTCACATTGAATAACTTCGTCATTTATGAAGGTAATCTCACAAAACCTTTTTTCCGTGTGTACAGTAATATTATCCGTAACATATACGAAGATTGAAAAAATTGCTTCAAAATTACGGATCCGCTCAATTAAAAATTAAATTCAATTTGAACCGACTATTCATTATTATTGCCTATTTTCTCTTCTGTTACTAACCTGCGTGGCGTGATTGGCTAACGCGCCGCTTTCGCGAAGTATCTTAATTCTTTCTTATTTCTAGGTTCGAATCTAGCGAATTTCATTTTGTTCGTTTCTGCTTATTTTTCCCACGTAAATTAATTTTACTGATAAATACTTATTTTAACATGATCCTCTGTTATTTTAATGTACTTTTCATTTTTTTTTTTTTGCCTTAAAAAAGGTTTTTTTCTGATTTTTAATCATTCAAAGTAATTTCTATCTTTTTCAACAATTCCTAACAAGAAGCTTTCATTTCTGTTTATTTTTCCCACGTAATTTTTCAGTGCTGCCATTATTTAAGCAAACGGAATGTCACAATTAATTGCTAAATGAATATTTTTAATCAATTTTAATGTAAAAATATTAATAAGTTATAGTTTTGTATTTTATAAATATCGATGAATTTAAAAGAAAATGATTTTTAAAAAGTTCATTGATATTTAGAAACAGTGATTAAAAAAGTAAAATGCCGAAAACTATATGTCACAATTAATTGCTAAATGAGCATTTTTAATCAATTTTATTAAAAATAATTAATAAGTTAGTTTTGTATAATATAATTTTTTCCGCAGATACGTGTTTAAATAATTTTAACACAGAGTGGAATGAAAAACTATAAAACAATATCCTCATCACTACTACATCCAAATTGGAAGACACTCTCTCTTCCACCAGATTCCAAAACCGAGCCGCCAAAGATCATCGCCTCGAAGCCCCGCCTACCGGCCTGATCGCCACTCATCCAATTGCTAAGCTCCATACTATCCAGCATGAAAATGCAACTTAACCAAGACCTATACAGAACTTTTCCTAGCCAGATAAGGGTCTGAGGGTTCCCAGAAACCCATGAACCCGAAATTATATCCGTATTTTTTTTTCCCTTGAAAAAGGTTTTTTTAATTTTTTTCCCCCGGAAATAGTCAGTTAAATAGACATAAATTCCTTAGGCAAAAAAAAAACCTATGTTCATATTATATATTCTTTATTATTAATTTTTTTTTAAATATCAAAAATCAATAAATTTTTTACAATACATTTAAATGTAATCGTGAATCGAAATTTTTCAATCGTTATGTGAATATCGTTATGTGACAATCGTGAATCTGGCTGCTCTGGCTTACCGCCATTTCTAAAATATTTTTGACTTTCTATGGTCAAAGAAAAAAAAGCTAAAAAATTTTTTTGCATTTCTTGGACAAAGAAAAAAAGATAAGTACTCTCTTTTTAAGTTTTAATTAATATTTTTACTTTGTTTGATTGTTTCTGTTTTAGTTTAGTTGTCGATTTTCAAAGGAATTACTCAAACCTAACGTATTTATTTGTAGAGTATAGTGCAAAAGTTTAAATTCATTTTGTATGTGTCTTTTTTAAAAGTTAAGCTGTTAAGTTTTAATTAATATTTTTACTTTGTTTGATTGTTTCTATTTTAATTTTGTTGTAGATTTTCAAAGTAATTCTTCAAACGTAACGTATTTATTTGCATAATATTAGATCAGTGATAAACTTTAAATTGTTTTTGTATATGTCTTTCTTAAAAGTAAAAATAGGTGCTTGAAACTTTATTTTGTAGTAATTTATTTAGCATGTTTTAATGTTGAAAATCATTGCATCGTATTAATTCAATTTGTAAATCAGGTCTAGCTCTAAAGTTTTAAATAGTTTCCCCCCCCCCCGCTTTGTTTTGATTGTTTTTCATCTGCAATGCCTAAACGGAAAAGAAGCATTACAGGTGATGCTGCCCGTAGAAGGCAGGCAATTAGAGAAGGCAAAAGAAGAGCCACTGAAACTGAAGGAGAAAGAAGTCACCGATTGGCAGCCATGGCACAACGTGACCAGGAGAGAAGAGCGGAGGAAACTGAAGAACAGAGAAGTCACCGATTGGCTGCCATGGTACAACGTGACCAGGATAGAAGAGCGGAGGAAACTGAAGAACAGAGAAGTCACCGATTGGCTGCCATGGTACAACGTGACCAGGATAGAAGAGCGGAGGAATCGGAAGAACAGAGAAGTCACCGATTGGCAGCCATGGCACAACGTGACCAGGAGAGAACAGCGGAGGAAACGGAAGAACAGAGAAGTCACCGACTGTCAACCATGGCACAACGTGTCCAGGAGAGAAGAGCGGAGGAAACGGAAGAACAGAGAAGTCACCGACTGTCAACCATGGCACAACGTGTCCAGGAGAGAAGAGCGGAGGAAACGGAAGAACAGAGAAGTCACCGATTGGCAGCCATGGCACAACGTGACCAGGAGAGAAGAGCAGAGGAACGGAAGAACAGAGAAGTCACCGACTGTCAACCATGGCACAGCATGCAAGAGGACGCCGTCTGAACGTCACTGAAGAACAAAACTTCCTTCAGATACAAACTTTTTATGCCGCAAGAACCTTTCTTTACCCGGTTGTTGAAGAGCATAACTGTGGAGAAATGGGCAATGTTTGTCTGAAATGTGGGGTTTGTATTTTGGGGCAGAAAAGAATGTCAGAGGAGCTTACACCCATTGCTGCCATAATGGGAAGATAATTGAAGAAGCTTCAACATATCCAGTAGAAATGAAAGGATTGATGGATGGTAGCCATGATTTATCTGAGCATTTCAAGAAAAACATAAGGTCGTACAACAGTGCTCTGTCCTTTGCTTCAATGGGCGCACAGATTGTACCACCTGCCGGTAGAGGAGCATATTGCTTCAGAATTCATGGTCAAATTTATCACAGGACTTCTCATTTACATCCAGCTCAAGCAGGAGAAGAAAAATTTGCTCAGTTATTATGTTTTGGATTCTGAACTTGCTACTTGTCGACGAATGGAGCGTTTGTCAAAATTCTGAATGCAATCTGGAACTTATGAGAAGATTTGATGAGATAATTAGAAGAGTCAACCCTTTTGCTGCTGCGTACAAAATGATGTGGGAACTGGAGCAGCAGGTGATTCGTGAAGAAGGACATGAGGCGTCGGAAAACGTTACCATGTACATCAGTGATAAGAGACTTGATTCTGACCAGCACAGAGGAAGATATAATGCTCCCAAAACAAATGAGGTTGCAATGGTGTTTAAAAGCTCTGATGGCATTCCACCAAAATAACCGGGATATCTGCATTTATCCAAACAACGCCAACTGTTCAGGATTAATACTCTCAATCCTAACTGCGATCCAATGACTTACGTTTTTTTTTTCCATGTGGTGAGAAAGGTTTTCGCGTTCATCAAAGTTTTACTGAGTTACAGTTTTATGTGCACCGTTTATCAGTTAGGAAGATATTTTCAATCCTATTTTGTATGGAGGTAAGCTTATGCAGCAGTATGTTGTGGATTCTTATGTAAGGTTGAGGGTAACCGTTTGAATTTCATTCGTCACAATCAGAGAACACTGCGAGTTGAATCGTATTTGGGTCTTGCTGACCACGTGAATGCTCTGGCTACCGAAGCTGGCATGAAGGCAGGTGTTACCCTCATTCTGCCATCAAGTTTCATTGGAAGTCCTAGAGCAATGCAACAGAACTTTCAGGATGCCATGTCGTTGTTAGAGATTTTGGTAAGCCCGACTTGTTTTTGACTTTCACTTGCAACCCAAAGTGGAAAGAGATCAAAGACAACCTTTTTCCTGGACAAAAGCCATGATCGTCCCGACTTAGTTGCCAGAATTTTCGACATCAAGAAGAAAGCACTTTTGCAAGATTTGAAAAAAAACGGTATTTTTGGTCGCATAGTTGCAGACATTCATGTCATAGAGTTTCAGAAGAGAGGACTACCGCACATGCATCTATTGCTCATATTAGCAGAAGAGGATAAAATAAGGGACCCGGAGAGCATCGATCGGTTAGTCTCAGCAGAACTGCCAGACAAGACAGTGGATCCTAGATTGCATGAAATTGTCAAATCTACAATGATTCATGGACCTTGTGGTGTGTTGAACCCAAATGCTCCATGTATCGTTGATGGTGTTTGCACAAAGGGATACCCCAAGCAATTTAGAGAAACAACTGCTGAGAACAATCAATGGTTATCCAATGTATAGGC